>JAOEHX010051502.1:0-15010 GCA_025448015.1 Bolborhynchus lineola
GCCGAAAGTCAAAAACACAGCGCTGCACCAGCTACTGAGAAGGAGAAAAAATGACTGCTACTGCTGAACCCATGACACTATTCAAGTGTGCGAGAAGCTGGGAAAACATTTTTGGGCCACACACCCTACTCAGCTGTCAAGAGAAGTTAAGTATGACTGGTCTGACTGCATACAAGGGGGTTTAACAACAGGAGTCTTGGAGAAACAAACCAAGAAAAGCTTCTTCCAGGGCATTCATCCAAACACGTGGCACATACAGTAATGGCTATAGGACGTAGTAGCTGCAGTCCCCTCCACACATGGTCCCATTAGCCTGTGGAGGGATAAGTAAACAGGAGGCAGAGGGTACAGCAAGTGAGGCAGCTCTGCCACGGCTTATCATAACACCCATCTCTGAAGCAGGCAATTACACACGCTATGAATGAAGTTATTCAGTGAACACATTTGGTTCTCCAGTCAGCCTAATAGGCTGTAATTTAACTCTGTTTGCCTTCAAACTGAAAGAAAAAGGAAATCAATAACTGATAGGCAAGCCTCTGATGTGGAACAAATACTCACTATTATAGCTCTAAACCGGTGCTTGAACCAAGGGTTTTATGATGCTCTGCTGCTGTGGGACCCCGCAACCAAGATCTGAACAGCCTTTACTCACTAACCTGGTTTAAATTCATGAATGGAGACTCTCCTCCATAGCTAGCTAGACAGCAGGAACTCACCAACTGAGATTCATTGCAAAGAATCCTCCCTCCCTTTCCTGAGGCTTTTGCTATTGCCACTGCCAAGTTCAGAGTCACAACAGCCACAATGGGGCCGAAACTCCCAGGGCTCAACCTCCCCCAGGTCTGCTCCAGGCTCCTCGGGTTTAAATTGGCTGTAAATCTTCCCAGCACTAGTGATTTTCCAGTCCCCCATAGCTGCTTCTGCCATGACTTCCAATGGAGCAGATGGTAGCACTACTGTCATTATTCAGTAAGATTATTGAATATTTATTAGTTGATGTTTGTGCTGTTCACCGCTGGGCCACCAAGAAAGTGACTGCAAGACACAAGTGACCGCATGAGTCTGTGTATGATCACTTTTGTCACACATCTAAGCAGTGAGGAGTGAACAGGCTGTCACTCCCACTGTCATCAGCACATCTTTTGCCTGTCATGCTTTCCCTGCATATCACTGCCTTCAGGAGCACCCAGCCCCTCCCTGGGTGTCCCTGGGAGATGGCAGATGTGCCACATCAGTCTGCCTTCAATTAATCATTCAAAACCGCCAGAGCAAGCGGCAAAACAGCCTGCTCTGATCCCACTGCGAGACTGCCCATGGCAGAGGGCAGTGAAGGTCACCACCATCAGCGCACGACAGGCCCTGGGCAGGCCACTTGGTAACAGACCTGCAGACACAGAACAGGCAGGGAGCCCAAGCAGCCTCCTGCATTGTGAGGTCACCGGCTGTTGAAAGGATTCCACTGTTTCCCTGTAAAAAACCCTGAGTGTAGTCTCTTCAGAACCATATCCATGGGCTAGGAAACAGCAATGAGCAGCCAAACTTCTCCTACAGTTCTCATGTTCAAGCTAGGTAGCAGTGCCAGAGGCTTTCATCAGATGAATAGAAACTATGCACATTGAGTCTTGTTCTTAACACTTCCTGGATCTGCCAATTGACAAGAGAAACAAAATCCTATCAAGTACTCAGGCATTTGTCCAGAATCTGCAGGAGATTTTGGGAACTTCCTCACTAGAAGTCATAGACAGAGAATGGTTTGGGCTGGAAGGGACCGTAAAGATCACCTATATCCACCCCCTGATGTGGGCAGGGAAGCCTTCCACTAGACCAGGCTGCTCCAAGCCTCATCCAGCCTGGCCTTGAACACTGCCAAGGATGAGGCAGCCACAGCTTCCCTGAGCACCTGGGCCAGTGCCTCATCACCCTCACAGGGAATATAAACAACAAGGAAAAGGAGCAACCTGAGACAGGACCTTGTTTGGGGGGCTTGAAAACAAAGCCCCCAGGCCCACCCCAGCCACAGGAGCACAGCCTGCCTCGAGCCCAGGCCGGGGCAAGCAAACACGGTTCTTGTCAGTGTCTGCCCCTGCTTTGTCAGCCCTGCGCTGCACCACACACATTTCACCAGCGCCGCGCTGCACACAGGGGCTCCCCGCAGGGCTCAGCGGGAGCCGCATCCAAGCCAGGCAGGGCTTCAGCCTGAGCCGCAGCTCAAAGGTCACAGCATCACCACAGCAGCCACAGCGCAGAGCGGGCAGAGAGGCAGCCGTGCAGAGCTGCTTACAGCATCCCAGCAGCTTCATCTCTCTGTGTAGCTACCGAGTAGGCGCTGTGGCGTGATGTTCAGGAGGGGCTTGCAGGGACAGGCTTTGAGCAGATCCCCCAGCAAGCCACCAGCAGTCACTGCGCCTGGCACATGCTTTTTCTGACATTCACTCAGCACCAGAGGACAGGAGCCAAAGCCGTGGAAGTACCCAAAATACTTTCTTTTCATCAGTCTGTTAATCCCCTTTCAACCTCTGTTGATGACCTCCTCCTGCCCCTGCAGTGAGGGGCACTCCCTAAAGAAACAGGCATCTCTGCAGCAGGAGCCAACACCTCATCCCTGATGCCAGGCTGGTCCATGAAGCTCACTGTGGCAGCTCTCCTGGTACCACAAGCCTACTAGAGATGCTGCAGCAGTTACCCAGGGCCATTCCTGGAGTGACATTAACCAAACTGTACTACAGCAAAAAAAAAAAAAAAAGGGATTGATATGGATTTGCCCCTGCAAACCTGCCACCAGCTACACCAGAGCCAATGCAGTGATGAATGGTGCAGGCAAAGCAACAGCAATCCTGGGGCAGGACGTTTCCTGGGCAAGCCCTTTAAGCAGATTTGGAAAGAAGGATCAGCAGTGCAGGAGCCCCTGGTCAGCGGAGCTCCACAAGAAGCTGCGATATTGAAAGCACTGCTGCCCATCATTGAACTCTCATGTCTGTCACTCACAAATCCTCTTATTTCATTAGAAGCATCAAGATGCAACAGGGAATTCCTCATCCTGTCCATGTGGCTACACACAACCAGCCAAAGGCCAAAGTTACTGTTCTTCAATGCAGGCACATGTGCTCCACACTGAGATTTAACTGTATTTTAAGATGAAAATCCTTAGTTTAAGATTTCGGTTAGCAGAGCACAGCTCTAGCCTCACCTCTTGAGCAGCCTTCTGCACTAGGGCCAGCAGAAACAGGAGAAGCTCCTGACTGTGCCGTTGCCATTATCTGTGCCCAGGTGTGAGAAGCAGGGCAGGCAACTGCCAGCAAACCAGGAAGAGCAGCTCTCAATACCAGTACTACAGTGTCCGCTCCGGGGAAAGCATTGCTAAAACCTGGGGGGAGAAAGGCTTCTTTCTCCCCTCAGCTCTGCTGTTGCCTACATGTAGTATGCACTCTGTGCATCCCAGGCGTGTGCCTCAGTACGCACATACATACAGTTTATCCACACACGTGTGTATTTCTGCGGAGCGCAGCGCAGCGCTCCCGGCCCCACCAGCATCCTCCAGGGAAGCACATCCTCCGCTACAGGTAACGTTAACACATCAGCGCCTCTGGTGACCGCTTCTCGCCCAGAAGCAGCCCAGGAGAACACAGTGACAGAAACATCAAGAGTTGCTGACTCAAGGGCTCCACCACGAGGAAACCCAGCCCGGCTCATCCCCTCGGAAGGGCTGCTGGAAGGTGCTCCCCTGGCAGGTTGGGGTGACTGGCAGGGAGGCCAGACTTGTGGTTTAGCAGCGCTCAAAGGCAAGGAGGAAGAGCGTGGCCGAACTGGATCAGTGCAGTGTCAGCTGGCCAGGGACTGGCTCCAGATGTGCTGCCACACACCGTGTTCTCACCTGCTGCTAAATCTCACCAGCCCAGAAACAGGGCCTCAAGCTGCCAAGAAACAGAGACAGCTTGCTAACTGCCCTGTCTTCCCCCACTTTCTTTACTATCCCAGCAAGGGCTCTAACACACTGCACTCCACAGTGGTTTTACGATCAGAGAGCAGGGCTGGGCACACACTGTCCACTTGTGACATCAAGTCATGGGTTTGGTAGGACCCATGCATCAGCTTGAATGAGAATCAGTCTTTTTGAAGCATGGTGGCCACAGTGTGAGACATGCAGAGCCAGACCTAACTTGTGCACCAGAACCCTCAGGAGCACACAGATTCTGCCCAAACCCAGCACTGCGGCAGAGTGAACCTTATGCCCTTCATGCCAAAGGGGGAGCAGGGGCAAACAAGACTTTTCACTTGACAGCCTCAATGGCACAGATGGCATCATGTGTGAACCTCAGCCAGCGCGGACCCTGGTGCCTAGTCCTGGGCTGCAGGCAGGCCTAGGGCTGTGCCCTATGCTGCGGGGCCCAGGCACAGTCAGAATGCCCAATGCAAGGGCACGATGTCCCAGATAGATCAGATACCACCCACCAAAATTATATTTCTGGAGTGTTTCTTCTTTGAATTTAAGGGACTCCCAGGAAATGTCTCCTTGAGCCAGAAAATTCCAGAAAAAAAGTATTTGTTTGCTCCATAAACTGCAAATGCCATTTCTGAGAACAAAACCCAGCAAGCTGAGAGCTCACTAAGTGCAAGACAGCGTACAGAGCACTCCTAACTCTCTCCCACAACCAAAAAGCTATGAACACCAACTTATTCTGGCATGGCCCAGTTTCAACACTTTGGATATCTCCCGAAAAAGCATGTAACAACAAACAGAGGTATGCTCCTCTCCACATTCAAGTTTTATTGAAACTGTACACATATTACACATACAAACGGGAGCTGTTGTACCAGACTTTGGTATCTCCTGCACATTTACAGAACCTGAGCACGTAGCAGTTTCATATTTGTATATTCTGCACACTTTCTTCCTAATTCACAACACTCAAAGCAAATGCTTTTTTGCAGTTTTAGTGACATAAAAATAGGTTCCATTCCTCCAATAACAGACCCATTTACAAATTTTTCTCTTTTGCCCCAAATACCACAGTATTTCCAAAAGGTGCTGGATTTTCTCTCTGAGTCCACAGTTCTCTTGCAGCTGCAGGGCACCAGTGAGGGACACCAATCCCAGGTTTTCTCTGTATTCTCCAAGATCCCCTCTGCCCTCTCTAAGTACCTTATGTCAAATGAAGCAGGCACTTCTGTAGGAAAGATAGGTGTCCTGTTTCCATGCCCATCTACATACAATCTTTTACTGAGACCAAACAAAAAGAGTCAGTTCTGCTGCTTATTTTTACACCAGGGAAAATTGTTCACTAGGAACTATGCTAAAGCAGTGGACCTGTTTCCTGGAACTTAAGTACCCAGGGCTATGGCTGATCTGGGCTGGCAGGGAAATAACACCTCTACCACTCCATCACCAATAACCCTGGGCTGTCAGCTCATCTCATGGCAGGCACATCAAAAGCAGAACAAGATGTTTGCAACAATAAGAAAGACTTATAAAAGCTCTTATACAAATTGCTGAACATTATGAAAAAGTGTTTGGGTTTAACGAAGCAGAACCCTTTGTCCATCTCGTGTACACTCACTTCAGCTTTGACAAAAAATGAGCATAACTATTTGCAAATAACCCATCTACAAATGAATAGTATCTCTTCCATCCCAAGTACCGCTGCAGCGTGCTTGTCTTTATTCCATTGCTTCATTCGCTGCATGTGACATCAAGAAATTAAAAAGAACAACTTCTAGACACACACTGGAACACACCAAAACCCAAAGAGCAGTCCTCTGTGAGATGCTGCTGACCCACACTACTTCAAGATGTGGTTTTAAAAGTTTTAATGCCTTCCTCCAGAATCTCTTCTGCGATGGTTTCAATAGTTCACATTAACACGCAACTTGAAGTACCTTCACACATTACTGGTGCTTCCTCACAGCCTAAGCAGTACATTCGTAGCACCTCCAGGGATAATTCTTTGGGATGATATGCCTTCTCACCCCATCAATGCACAAGTGAAACAGAGAAGGGGAGAGTATTAAACCTCCCAGCATGACAGAGGGAAGACAGACCACACCCAGAGCTGGCTGCTCCAGTGTCAGATGCTGACTGCAACTCAGCACAACTACAGACTGCTTAAAAAGGCACTTGTTCAGAGAAGCATGGAAAAACAAGGAGCACAAGCCAAAGACATACAGGATGTGTTTCTTCTCCCCTATTAACAGACTTGCCTTTTCAAGGAGCATTCAAAGTCCACTGACCTGCTCAGTAACAGCTGTAAGACAAAAATCATATGTATTTGATTTAAATTCCCACCAACAGCCATCAGTTTTGCCACCAGAGTAAAACATTTCCAAACAGAACCCAAGTTAATGGGAAGATCAAACTGTATCGCTGGATTCAGTAAGATTTTATAGTTCATACGCTATGAATATCTTCCCACAATCACTTATTACTCTATCTACAGGAAGATGAAAGGGAAGAGCTTTTATCCAAAATCAACTTTATAAACATGAAAATAGAAACCATGAAAATAATTTATAGCAACATATATACATAGAGTGCTACCTCACCTGGTTTTTCAGATTAAAATCCCATAACATGAGGTAAATAACACAGTTTGCTGTCTTAAAGTACTACCAAAGTCTTAAAAAAGTAGTTGTATCCAGGTGATTTTTAAAGATAGCAATCACAGCAGATGAATCAAGGGAATCTTAAAAAGGCAATCCTCCTAAAAAGCCATATAAAAAGGATGCCACTCCCCCCTTTTTTCCTTGAATGACACATACAGAAATATATTTACTTCTCTGACAAACAACATGAAAACTCAGGAAAAAAATCCCAGTAGACTCCAATTCCAGGAGAGAAAACAGACACCTTCACAGCAGAAAGTGAAATGGGCAGAGGGAAACAGTCACCGTTCATTTGCCAAGTCATCAAAAATCTGCATCCAGAGTGAAGACATTGTCCATTGTTTCTGCCATAACAGCAAAACGTTGATATTCCGAAACCCGCTTCTCAAAGAAATTTGTCTTTCCTTCCAGAGAAATATTTTCCATGAAATCAAAAGGATTTTCTGCATGAAATGCCTATGAAAGGGAAACACCATTACACTGGTGATTCTGAAAGGTAACAAAGCTTTAAAATCTCCAACAAACAAAACAGGCAAACCCTTTCAAACTAGCTCATCCCTGCTGCAAGATGCTGTAGGATCTATGGACCCCTATCTAAGCAAATTCAGTACTGCCACTCCTCAGGAGTTTGACCTGCAGTGAAGTTCACCAGCGCAAGGTGCTTATTACCCTTGGAGGACCACAGCACTTGAGCACAGCACAAGCTTCCCTTTACAAACCTGTAGAGCAGCTGAAGGGAAACAATGGCATAAATTGTTCTTGCTCTTTTAAACAGTGAAGGACATATGTTAATGCTGTGGTTTCAGCTGTCACTCACAGAAAGTGGAAGCACTAAATATGACCTGCTTCCAGGCACATTAAGAGTGCTTTGTGCTTAGAGCTTTCCCGGGCTGCCAGGGCAGGCCAGCACTTCAGGCAATTGCATCTCTTACCTTTGAGAACCCAAGCTCCATCAGTAAGCGGTCTGCAACAAATTCTATATATTGTTTCATCAAAGTGCAATTCATTCCAATCAGACCTACAGGTAATGCCTCCGTTAGAAACTCCTGCAAGTTAAAATACAGGCGACATTTAGAGAAATGAAATTTAAGAAGGAAAAGAGAGAGAAGACACCTGTGTTTCATGGTAACATGATCTGTGATATTCCAGGCTCCTTGAGCACTTGTCTGAATAAATAACTTGTATCATTAAACTCCACAAGTGTCTTCTGCTTCCAGTCATTGTTTGTACCTTCCTTTATTTTTAGCACATTTTTCTGGAAAAGGCACAAGAATTTCTATTACTGCCCCCTTCCCCCTCCTCCCTGTAAGATCCCAAGCTTCAGTGTAAGCCTGAACTCCAACTTCCACAAACCTACAGACCATACTAATGGGAGCAGGAATAGATCCAGAAAACTCCTGTTTTCCTTGGCTTCTAGCCATTGTGGAACAACAGATCAGAGAGGACAGTGATTTATGTAAGTGCTGAACACAGCCATGTACATGCTTAGGCACCAATGTCATCATCACAGTAGTTAAATGGTGACAGAAAAGAAATAGTAAACTACAATCCTGCCAAACACCCAGCAGTGCAGAAACTTGTAGTTGCGAATGGGTAGCAGCTCATGTGAAAGAACCTGACAGCAACCTCAGAACTCAGCATAGTACTCGTGGCCACAGCAGACCCCATGGTCTCTTGAGGACAGGCGGGGATGTGCATACAGTAGGGAGAGACAAAGATCCTGAAAGGACAGAGCTAACAAACCCTTCTCTAAGAGACAGTTGTGACTGGACTAGCTGGTGGTTGTAAGTATTTTCCAACTGGAACTATTCTAACCTCTCCTATCCTACAGAAGACAGCCTTTCTTACTTTCTGTCACTAAGAAGGAAACCTTAGTGCCAGCTTCAGCTTCTCCCAGTTGCTTGACAACTGAATCAGGAAGTCTCCAGTTCTTATTGTCACCATCAAGGAAGAGGGAAAGGATAATATAATGCATCAAGGATCCATGTCTGAGCCAAGTTTCAAATATGAAATCCCAAAAGGTAGAAGGTAACTTGTTTATTGATGCACATCCTGCACTGCTTACGATGCTGTTACGGCCAGGCTTACCTGCTCGATTTCAACAGCATTAACGATGATCTCACGGACCCGCTCTTCTGACGGCCTGTTCACTAAATAATGGAACATGAGACAAGCAAAATCACAGTGTAGACCCTGAAGTAAGAGAGAACATGAAAATAAAAAGTCAGCTTTTCCTTCCTTCACATATTTTGCTCTTACTTTGAGGCTACTTCATTCAGGTCGAAGCTTCCTGGCCTCCTGCTCCTTTGACAGTTGTAATGTTAGCAGACATAGCTGGCACTTTTAGTTTACAATCCAGTTAATAACATCTGAAATCCAACACATGCCACCTATGCCAAAATAATGCTCATCATATGAGTTTCTCAGGTAAATATTTTTGAGAGCTGCTCTATTACAAGTGATCCTTAACAGAGCCCTGCTGGGTCCCTGCCTTCCACCAGAAATGCTTCTGCAGAAAGACTCCTACATCAAGACCTGCAAAATTACCTGCCAGTTAAGGCAGACTGTTCACCAGCTCTCCTCTTGGAGATACCTGTACAGAAATACTTGGTTTAAGTTCCTTCAATAGCATGTCTTCCCTTGCTTCTCCTCCCAGCATTTTCATAAAGAAAGATTGAGATTAGAGTCACCAAATCCAGGAGAACAAGTCTCTCCACACAATGTGCAATTACTGTGAGGATTTCACTACCGCAACATGCATAGATTTTTAATACTTAAGATTACTGAGCTCCAACCCAACCCACCTTCACACCCACCCCGTTATCCTGCACAGAGCCCAGTAAACTCTGCTCATTCCCAAGATTCCCAAGACTTCCAGAAAGTCCTCCAGCCAGGTTAAGACAACATCAAGAAAAATGAGCAACCCCTCACCGTCTAAGAGGGATTCCAGACAGCTGCTCTAAGAGGTGCCTCCATTTTGCTGGCTACAGCTTGAGACTTTGGCATCAGCCATACCTACGGCTGCTAGACTAAAGCAGCACTGTGCTGCTGTCTCTCCTCCTGACAGCAAGGTGGCGATTACAGCCTATATGGACCATTACGGCAGACCCATCGGAAGGATTTGGTGGACAGTGGGCTATGAGACAACCCTCTGCTATTGTTAACAACAGTCAAAACAAATCCAAGAAGCAAAAGGTTTTTCAGAAAGGCTCCAAAATCCTTATGATTTGGGTCATGATACACCTTGAAATAACATCATTTGGGAAATACTCCCCACCCCTCCAGGGACAGCACTAGGTGCCTGCTGCAGGGCTTCCTGCGATCTTGTTCAGGGCAACAACACCAGCAGGCTGCAGGATGTGCCTGGCTCCTCCCTGCAGTGGCGTGCCGCCCTGCCTGGTGCTCCCACCAGCTTTGCACCTTTAAGAATCAGAATTGCGCCAGCTCAAACAACAGCCTGAGAACAGAGCCTACAGCTCAAAAAAACATATTAAGCACCAACAATTTATCTGTTCAGGTGTATTAGAAAAGAGTTTCTGTACTTTTCCACTATGGATTCTTTTTACTGCCAATGCTTTTGTAACAACGTTTCCTGGTTTTTGGTGCAGGTGCTGTGTGCACCAAGCCTTACGCTTCGTAACAGCTCTGCAGATGGAATTATGCCAGAGGAGCTCAAAAAAAAAAAAAGCAGTCTTTTGGTGCTCAACTCTGCAAAGAAGTACAGTTACACTGCTGCATGGAGAAACTTAAACCTCGTTCATCTGTGAGTGACCCTTCTGACAAATACACTTCACCTGAATGCATCAATTCACGATGACTCACAGGAACAAAAGACACAAGGAAGGTCAAGGCTGAAGAACTGTTTTGTTTTGCTTACTGATCATATCATTTTCTTCAAAAGTGTCTTTTAAATTAAAGGCATCTTGTAAGATGCCTCTTTTCAAACCACTTAACCTAATACACGGAAATTACGTTATGATAAAGGTCTCTATTCTTTTAGACCAACTCTGGTACTTTCAAACCACAAGCATGTTTATACTGCATACAAAACTGGTCTTTCTGCTTTTTGAGTGCTGACAGCACCATAAGATGTGTGGTACCTCAAAGACAGGCCCCAACCGTAAGTAACTGCTGCCAACTGGCAGGCAGCAGTGAAAAGCAAAGGCACTTGTCAGCACATTCCCTGCCACATTCAGTGTGCTGACATACAGCCCTTCAGATGCATCACATCTTAAGCTAAGAAGCACTCACCTCTAATGCAAATCTGTAGCTACCCACACCCAGGAAGTTCTATTGCTGTGCAGTAACACCAGAAGATAGAGAAGAATGGTATCTGCTGCTTGTGTAGCACCCTGACACAGCTAGCCAGGAGATGGATCCAGACCGCCATCTGCAAGCTCTGGGACACACAGCCGGGGGCTGTATTGGGGAGTGGTACAAGGAGACCACTTGGACCTGACTAAAACAGTTAAGGTACAGCAAGGCTCACACATGTCCTAGTGAGGTCCTTGCTCAAGACAGCCAACACTGCAGTTGGAAACCATGCAATTCCACACCATTCCTTGGGCAGCCAGGTACAGGAAAACAAACATCCCCTTCAAAGATGTCCACCTTTTAAGTCATAGTATGCATCAGGGTATTGCTAATATTTATGTTTACTCCCCTTAAAAACAGGCATTGCTGCTGAGGAACATAGCATCTTCATTAATATAATTCTGCCTCTCCCTTGGAAACTCACTTTTCTTCCCAGACAGTATGTAGGATACCGCACATTACCTCATCTCTGCTAATAAGTTCATTGGAGAAAGTCAGCCCTGGCATCAGGCCCCTCTTCTTCAGCCAAAATATAGCAGCAAAGGAACCCGAAAAGAAGATGCCTTCAACTGCAGCAAAGGCAACCACTCTCTCACCTGTTTAACAGAACACATTTTCAGTTAGACATAAACCAGTGTATTGCTTGTCAGCAAGACGCACCATTTGCATCAGACTGATGCTGGAAAGGAACAATCCCCTTTGCAGCACCAGGTGCTGTATCTGACCACATCTTTCAGCAGATCTCGAAGTACCTGGGGTCTACACACACAGCAGCACTTAACCACAGGCAATGCCAGCAGAACTGAAGAACCAGAGCACCCACTGAAACTGCCACAGGTCAGAAGGGAAAGAATATATCTACCCAAAGTGGGCAAGACATTGGTACTTCTTTATCTCTTTCCCCTAAAAGGCAGGAAAATGGATGTGTAATTAATAGACAAAACCAAGAGAAGAGCTGATCTCCTATAAACTAAAAGCCCTACGCATCAATTTCTACTTGTTGAGAATCTACATAAAACCATACTCTTACAAGAATGAAGTACACATAATGTAATTCATCAAGACACAAATAACTACTTCTGTTATCCCACCTTTCATCCAAGGATGAATTATTGGTCCCAGTTCTCCATTTTCTACAGGAATGTATTTCTTCAGACTCTTAAAACCATCTGACTGTTTAGTGAAGACACATCATTCCACATACTCTATTTTTAACAACTTCACAAGAGCCTTGGATAAATTCTAACACAAAAGCTTATGCATTAAGTGCCGGTGCCTTTTCACAGTAGGAACTACACAGAATTTTCCTCAAAAAAACAAAATAACTCGTAACAGCCAGATGTTCCACTTCCCCTACGAGATGCAAATGCCATCTACTGGCTCATCTGAGGAAATTCAAGTCAGGAGAAAGCACGAAGAGCAATACAAACTGTAAGTATCAAGAAGTTACAAAGGAAAGAATTTGTCTGGCAACACTAAAAATCCCCCAGGTTACTTCTAGAGAGGAATGGAGCAAAGCTGCTCATACTATACAGATTTAGTGAAGGAAAAGCCTGAATATCGATCAGATTTTTACTACATTCCACCTAACTAGCTATCATACAAATGAGCTATGTTGAAACAAAAATCACCCATCAGCAGCGTCACATAACGTGAGCGCACAGTGGGAGACCACAAAGCAGGTACAACAGCTGAAACCTCAGCGTAAGAAATCAACCCAACTGTGGAGACTTAGGTACAGGGTGGGTCCCCAAGCTGTAAGGAAACACCACCAAGCAAACAAGCCACTCAGCCACTTTCATACGCCATATCTCCATATGAGATATCCATAACTTTAAGACCTGGGCCTCCCAAATGTTTTAAATTTGGGAAGTTTTCTCGGTAAGAATAAAAAGGAGAAGAGTAAAAATGCACTTTACAAAAATCTGGACAGGATGCACGAAGTTTGGAGGTGGGGAGGGGAACACTGCCTTTTGAGTTAGGGAACCTTCTGATTCCTGGCACAACCCATGCTGCTGGGAGCAAGATGAAGGAGATGAAGAAGGGACTCCACACACAGCAAGAAAAGCCAGACTGGAGAGGTAGTGGGACACTCCAGGACAGGAGAATCTACAGCTACAGAAAGAACTCCACTCAAAAATGAGCTGTAAACAACAGATGCTGCAAAAGAATGATATTCAGATTTATTTTGTTTGTCTGGATGAGTCTCTCCATCCCCTACACTTTCTCTATTTGGTTTAGAAAATTCACCACTCTGCTCATTATTCATTTCAGCTACAACACATCTTTCAGAGTCAACACTGTAAGCTGAATGCAATTGAATGTAACTGAATGCAACACTGGAAAGGATGCCCTGCACTATGCTGATGGAAGATCAGCCAGTGTCCCAGCTCTGAAATGAGATACAAAAACTAGACACCTGGTGCCAACAGCAAATCAGAAACACCAGAGATGGATGATTCTTGAACCTTTTTCACCCAGACTCAGTCATGCTGTTACAAAAAAGGCTAATCACATGCTTTGTCTGTATGAACATGAACACAGAAAAAGCCTGGATTTCAGCTGCCCAGTTCTGCACAATAGGAGCCAACTGGAAGAAATAAGTAGAAACCCTACAAAATAAGATCTACAAGCAAAAACTGAAGAAACTAGCATAAAGACAGAGAAGTCCAAAAGCATTTTTTCAGAACATGATTCTAGTGGGCACTAATATTACAATATTGCTTTAGCTGAAGATATAAATACACATGCTCAGTGTAAGTTACTTCTAATTCTTCAGCTAAATCAGAGACCCACAAGCCACTACACCATCTGTGGATAATTTAATTTCATGTTCCAGGGAGGCAGCTCACTCCCAGAGGATCAGTTTGTGACGTGACAGGAACAAATTTTTAAGAAGCTACACACCAAAAGTGGATTCTCTGTCGTCAATCCACTTCAGAGCCCAGTCTGCTTTCTTCTTAACACAAGGCATTGTTTCAACAGCATTAAATAAGTAATCCCTATAAAAGAAATAGGAAACATCAATATAATAAAAAGTGACTGATGTAAATCTGCCCTGGTTGTCCACACTGGCTCCACCAGAGGAACCCATTATGTCAGGCTCTGAACTAATCCAAGTAAGAGAGTTTTGATCCCCCAAGGGGTGATCATCTGTTCTGGTTTTGTCTGGGAAAGAGTTGATTTTCCTCCCAGTAGCTAGTGCAGTGCTGTGTTTAGGATTTAGGGTTGATAACACACTGATGTTTTAGTTGTTGCTGAGCAGTGCTTACACTAAGTCAAGGACTTTTCAGCTTCTCATACCACCCCACCAGCGAGTAGGCTGAGGGCAAAAGAAGCTGGGAGGAGACACAGCAAGGACAGCTGACCCAAACTGGCCAAGGGGATATTCCATACCATATGATGCCATGTCCAGTATATTTACTAAGGAAAAGCTGGCCAAGGGCCACCGCTCAGGAATTGGCTGGGCATCAGTCGGCAGGTGGTGAGCAATCTCATTGTGCATCACTGGTTTTGCACATTCTAATTCTTTTATCACCATTGTTGTTATTTTCCATCCCTTTTCTGACCCACTGAACTGTCTTGATCTCAACCAACGGTGGAGGAGGGGAGGAGAGAGCAAGTGGCTGTGTGGTGTTTTGCTGCCCCTGTGGGGTTAAACCACAATATGATCTCTGATAATGAGGGCACAAGGAGGCAGATGTGCAGAAGGCAACAATACTAAGGTCTCAGAGGACGTGAGCTGCAGAGATGGGAAATGAACTCAAATGTCCCATCCCAGGAGTGACCACCCACCAGACCATCCACTGGACTTCAAGCCAGATGGCAGCTACTTCCTATCCACAGAGCTAAACTTCATCTTGCCCAACTCCACAAAAGGAACTGGACAATTCCCATGAGCACAGGCTCTGTTTCCATGCTAAACACCTGAAATGAAACCTTGCAGTCCTCGCACTGTTACCACACAGGATGCTACTGTGGGAAATCAAGCTCTGCCCGACCATTACCATCGTGGAGTCTCTGAGGGAAAGTGCTTCTTTTCAAATGTATTACCATTTGCACTAGGAAGTTCTACAGACAAAAAGGTATGGGGGGGGGG
>JAOEHX010051503.1:7596-29550 GCA_025448015.1 Bolborhynchus lineola
GATGACCTCCAGAGGTTCCTTCCCACCTCAACCATTCTGAGTCTGTGGGGGCATGAGGGAGGAATGCCAAAATGCATTGCCGCTCCCCCAGATTTGCCATGGCTGAAAAATGTCATGGATCAACATGCTTATGGAAGGGAGAGGACCATGGGAACTGTAGGTAGCAGCCCTGAGCTCATCTCATGATGACCCCAGGCACTGCTGAGGGTCAAATCCTGGTTTCCTGGTAGGGATGCATGGTGTTGCTGCCTATTATTTACCAAAATCAAAAAAGGGTTTGGCCTCATTTGACAGCCTTGTGGGTGATTATGCTATAAGATACTTGAATAAAGACTATTTCTTCATGTTTTGCTTTACTCCGGACTGCAATCTGTTTCCAGTGCATAGCAATATTCTTCTACATATGGACTTCCTATAAATATCTTGCTGTAAGTCTTTTCTGCAGTACAAATACAGCATAAATCAGTACAGAGTCACCAAGTCCCACTGGTATGCTGGCAAGTTTGTGATCAGCAGAGGTTTGTTTTTTGTGCATTTCAGATACTGCATGGAGAAATACAGCAGCTTAAGGTGAACAGTGATGAGTAGGATTGTCATTATTTTAACTGTGCAAAAGAGGCAGAAGGAAATACCAAACGTGAGGCATTAAAGAATAGGGCTGCTAGTGGCCTTGAGAGATTCACCTCAGTCAATTGTGTTTGCCAAGGCAAGATGAATCATGCCTCTGTCAATTCTGACACAATAGATGAACTTGTTCCTGGCCGGATAATCCAGCCTGCAGTGCTGGATTCCACCGTCACCCCAGGCACTGAACTCCAGTGCCTCACTGTTAGGTGCTCTAGTGCAAGACTTCCTTCATACCATTTTGAAATTCCTTTCCTTTCTCCTCACCAGGAATGCCAAAAAAACAAGTTAAGATGTTAACTCACCGTGTTTGTCATGTTTGAAGAATATTCTGTGTAAATTGACCAGCCTTGATACTTTTGCCGTTTCCCCTCAGGTTGTGGTGGAAAACCTTGCTGCCCCAGCAGTCCTTCCCAGCCCGCTGGCCAAGCTCCAGTTGTGATATTTGGTACACCACAAGCCACAAGTCGTAGGGATGGCATTGCTCAGCACAGCTGGCTCCTGTCAGCATCCATAGTGCTCTGCCCCACGTGCTCCAGCAGTGTTGGTTGGCACCTAAGCTGTGTTGGTCACTAGCAGAAGAGGCCTTGGCACAGGAGAATAGGATGGGGCATTTCCTCCCAAAACAATGGAAAAGACAAAAATTCAGCAGGGGAGAGGAGAAAAAAGTGCCTGAAATCCAAAGTGTCCAGAACAAGTTCCTCTATAATTACAAGTGTCCTGACACCAGGGCAGGGCCTAGGGGATTACCCAGCACCACAGGCTGGTTTTCTCCAAAATCTCAGTTACTGGGTAGGGGCTTCCAGTGCTGTTGTTGAGATCTTGTAGGGGGTCGAAGGTATTTGTGCTGTTTCAGCCAGAAAGTACCACCCTGCTGTTCTCAGGTACTCACTGCTAATTCACTCCTCCTGAACCTGGCTCAGCCGTCGGCTCCTCACAAACAGAAACAGATATTAAAAAAGAAAAACAAACAAAAAAACTCCGTAATTTCAGTATTTTTCTGGAAGGATTTCTGAGGGAATCCCCCCGAGGCCTCCCTTTGCTCCCAGCTCTGCAGCTGAGCGCCTGCTTTAGCCTGTTTTCTGAGAATATATATGTGGTTCTAGCTCAGTGCACGCACATAGGTGGGGTTTTCACTCGTATTTTTTCATTCTTCATTCTTCTTTAGTACAAGCTGCAGGCATTTAACTGACTGAACCTGGAACGTGGTTGCTGTGGAAAGCGCAATGCCCTCCTGGTGTGTGGGGCTGCCGCAGCCAGCTACGAGCTGTTATAGTATTGTTTATTTTCAGGCAAGCAGAATTCTAAAGGCTTTCATGATACATTGCTCCTTGATTTTCAAAACCTTACTGACTCCTAGACCCTAAGGAAATCAGTGTGTTGAGATGTTTAAATGAGTCATGGAACAGCTCAGGAAGGTTTATGTGATATCTGTAAGGGCAAACCACTTCCTTGTCCTTGCCCTAAGTTTTCATGCAAGGTAAACTTTTGTGCTTGGTGTGACCTTAAAGGACAGTTGAGAAGGCTGGCATTCCAGAAAGCAAAGTGTGACTGGTGCATGAGTGCTCACCCAAGAACACTCAGGTAACCTTAAGCTCTGGCCCCTGCCTCTTTTACCAGAACACCTCTGATTACAGGAGTTGGACTGGATTCCCACTGATGCTGATATCCCCACTGAATTCAACTGCAGCTGCAAGGCATCCTCGACATATTTCCCCTTTCTTCCTCTTTTACTTCATCCAGTATCTCTTGCAGAACAGGGCTAGCATTGACAATTGCCACCATGTCGTGGTGACAGCTCAGGGATGGTGCTCCAGGAGGCCACGCTGCATGTGGTTTGCCAGCAGCTTCTGGAGATGTCTCTCAGGGAAGCCACCGTGTGAGCGTGCATGTGCCACTCACAGCCACTTTGTTTTGTCATCTCTAGGGACTCTATTGAAAATGACATCCATTGTAATGTGTTCATCCTACTGGATTTAATTAGAAACACTCAGCTTTAATTAAGCGTTTGTTTTGCAGTCCCAGTAGTTCTATTTTGATAAGAGTCTGTCATGTAAATCCTAAATGAAGCTGAAGAAGTAGATTACTGCATGTCACAGCTCCTCAGTAATGATTAAAGACAATATAACATGAGATACAGTCGCTAAGAGTGGGAAGTGACTCTGTGCTTTGCATTAAGCATTTATCTCACGCTTTCCAGGATTTCCCGTACTATTAGTTCTCTCTATCCTCAGACTCATTCTTTGCTTTCCAAAATCCTCCTCCCATGACTTCTTCAGGGACTGATGGAGGTGCAGTGGAGGCAGGAGCTAAAGGGCAAAACAGACTGCACACTGCCACTGGCTCCTAGGTCCTTCCATGCAGAACACAGCAGGCACTGGGAGAGTGGGGAGAAAATAGGGCTCCACGCAAAAACCATAGGCCTCTTCTTTCTCTTCTCAGTAAACCTGTGATTTTTCCTTTCCCTTTTCATGCACAGTTTGGGCCCTTATGCTGTGATTGTGTGACTTGCCTGCACATGGCCTGCTCCATACATAAAAAAAGGCTGCATATGCTGTAGCTCCTGGCTCTGTTAATGGTTTTCTCTACTTACCTACAAACCTTTATTACTTGAAATGTGACTTGAAGCCTAGCAGAGAAATGAGTCCCAGTTATAATTGTTGTGTAGGGAACAGACCTAAGTGAGAGTTTCCTATAAAGCCATACAAAAGTGTGAACTCTTGCTACGGGGTCTGCAGATAAAAGCACAGGCAGAAATGTTCCAGTCAGTTGTATTTTTATGTTTTCAAAACAAGCCAAACCTAAGGCTGATGAAAATGGCTTGGATTTGACCTGCAGGGCTAGGGTGCTGCTGTTGGAGCCTACCACCAGCACAGCGCACTTGCTCGCAGATTGGTCCTGCGTGCGGTGTGCTCAGCACATCTCTGTAGTCACCATTGCTTGCAGCACTGACCTTTAGCCAGAGAGGACTTTTCACATCAAAGAGGCAAAATACTCATTTTCTCTCCCTTTTTTTTTTTTTTTTTTTTTTTTTGAGGGTGTTGCAATGAACAGAGAAAAAAAAATTGCAGGCCTCAGACCCAGGAATATGAATCAGCTCTACACTGATGGCAGTATGTGCAATTTCTACCTGAATAGAGCATTTGACTTGGGCCACTCCATGTCCACATTCTCTCTTTCCCTTCAACAGGTTATCTTCAAGATTACTGATCCTTTGTTATTAGCCTGGTGTCATCCCCTCCTGCAAGTTCAGTCCTAAGAGGAGGTAAAATGATAATGAAGGACCTAATGCCCACTCAAACAGAATTTGCAGTCAGACTATCTGTAAGCAGACGAAACAACTTTAGGCAGAGCTTCTGAATCTCTGGCAGTTGCTTTCCTGGGGAGAAAGAGCACACGAAGCATTCAGAGCAAGGCACCACCCATCACTCCCAAACAGTGCAGTGCCCCACAGGTACAGCTTCCCCTGGAATTCCCTCAGTTACAGAGTACGAACATAAGCAGATCAAGATTTTCCTTCTCTGCTCTCCTTTCTAAGCTCCAAGCCTCCTCTCCAGTGTCACTGCTTTCCTCTCCTACTCTCAACCTGTCCATGAATCAATTCGCTTTGCTTTCAGAAGTTTCTCTGCTCTCCTTCTGTCCTCTCCGTTCTTCCAGCTTGATTTTCCCAAGGTGATCTACCTACAGTTAGCAGCTGTGGAACTTAAGGACCTTCTTTTGTTCCTGGCAGAGACATCCCATACAACCTACAGATGGGCACTCCCAGCCCAGTGATTTCCATAGTAAGAACCTCGTGACAGTGGCCAGAACCAGATCTCCAAATGCTTAGCCATGCACAGCAGAAACTGTAGTTTAATAAGGGAAATGCTTCTAGAATTTAAAATTTATGCCATAGCATTTCAAGAAATGCAAATTGCCTTCCTTGGATTTATGATATTATCTGGCCTCCAACAAGCTGTCTTGAGAAGCAGGCATGGCAAGTGGCCACAGAAGTTCCCATGCTGGTTTGAAGGCTGCTGAACACACCATAGACAGCAACAAAGGCCTTCAGAAATCAGCTTTGGCTCCAGATTTAAAGTGTTCCTTGATCACATCACCCTCCACAGTGCTGCTGGCAAGTCTCCCCAGCCCTGCTGGAAAGCTCGTATGGGTTACATGCAGGAGCAGAAGGAGCTGAGCAGTAGCTCTTGTGTCAGAACATGGAGGGGAGAGGGAGTCTCTGTGCGTGGGGTGTTGGGATGGACACATGGGCTGTGGGCCATGCCCACCTCACCATAACTCACCGTGGGAATCGGACAGACCTGATCTCCTTGGCTGTGTCTTCCTTCTTGGCAGGGTCTCATTGAGAAACCAGAAAAACTTTGGCTCTACAGTTGAAAGAAAAAGTGTTGGAGAGCATTGAGTAAGGTGTGAAGTGAGGACTAACACAGAGCTGCTCTGCCAGCTCAAAAATGTTTCACTGCTATGATACAACATCCTTACAGGTAAAGCCTTTCCCCGCTGGAGCCTGACAGAACTGCGCAGCAGGGCTGGGGGAATAGAGGAAGGATGTAGGCATGGGCATGAACGTCACAGCAAATGTGATGCTGTGAACCTCGTTGATGGATGTGTCAAAGCTTCATGAGGATGCACCTTAGTGTGCTTCCAGGGACTGCGAATAGCAGGTGACACACTGGAGACCTTTGCAGCCAAGCAGATCAGAGCCCCTGCCTACTAACTTAAAGCAGTGAAACTGCCTGGGGACTTTTGTGGGGGCTGTTATACAACTAAGGCCTATGCCACCTGAAGTGGGTAGAACAGACATCCATGTTCATCCGTTTCCACTGATTTAGGGGATGACAGCTTGGGTAGCACTTTCAGGAGGTGCATGGGCTGTATGGCACTGTGGTCCCAGGATCTGAAGCCTTCAACTTAATAAAGAGGGTTAATAAGACCTTTCTAAGTAATATTTGTCTTCTGGAGCTGGCAAGTGATCTGAAAAACCCAAGCCTTGTATAAGTCTATCTGGGTAGGTGAAAGTTTTCTCTGAACTCAAGTTTAATGAAAACTAGTTGCAATTCACTTTTCTTCCATCTTGACAAAGTAGCTGTTATTAAAAGCAGACCTTAACCATCACAAAGTGCCCTTTGAGGCATTGTCTCCTCCTTCCGTGCTGCAGAGGCCGTGATGGGATTTCACCAGCATATTTTGGGATATCTGGTCACTGGCTGCGGTAGCCAGGCGCTACCTCCTGGTGCTGTCTTCTCTGGTCTGTGTGATATGCTTTCCATAGAGCTTCTTCCCACACACTTCAGATTCACTCTTTCAGCACTATAGCAATGATTATACATGCTTTTATGCTAGTAGCCCACCACTCTGTATCAGTAGGATTACATAAAGATGGATGATAGAGAGAAGTCTTAATCTCTATGTGAATAAGCCCTTTAACTGTTACCTGTCTCTCAAGGAGGAGCAGTGCTTTTAAAGCCCTTGAGACATTTTCACATTTCAAGCTCAAAATCTTATTTTAACTCTCCTGTCATCACTTAGGAGCCTTGATATTTGGTACAGGAATTAAAACTATTTATGTATTAGCTTTCATGTAAAGGCATGCAGAGAGTTAATGTTTTTTTGTTTTTTTGAGTCCGGGTCTTGGCTCCCAGTGTCGATTCCTACCCTCTCTGAATGTCCTGGGTGAATAAAGAAGTCTCACTCTCCTTTCATACACACATACACAAACACATGCACTGAGAGGCAGACCATGAACTTCTTCCTGAAGATTCTGTTTGATCGCCCATTTATGAATAACCATTTCTCAAAGGTATTCTGGAATAACTCTGCCTATTAATTTTTATTCTAAAATAGTGCTTATACCACTGGGTTATAAAATACAACAGGCCCATCTTTCCCTTCATCACAAGACTTAAACACGCTGCTCCCAGTGTGACTTATTATCTGTCTAAACGTATAGCCCCCCCCCCCAGCAGACACCTCGTCTTCTTTTGTATCTTGAACATGCAGCAGATGTTTAGGAAGTAAAAACCTAATAGTGTTACAGTAATAGCTAGAATATAAAGATATGTGGCTGCAATAAAAGTTGTGGTAGCAATATTGGATTTTTGTGGTTTACAGTTCCAACTTTGACTTTCAGAAAGTGACATTTATATGTGCTCTGGGAATGTGATAATAATCTCAGTACTCTAAAGTAGTTTTCCAGTTTGAAGGATAATGTAAAACAAATTAATTTCAGTTCTTAGATTAAGCATCTCCCCTTCCCTAGATGGTAACGAGTCAAAGCTGCTATAATAAAATTTAATGACTGCTGTACTGTGTGTAAGATTTTTTTCTTTAGCTCAATTGCATTCAGTTGCTAGAAAAGATGGAGTGGAACTTGGAAAAGCAAATCCAGAAATGTTAATTAGAGGTCTTCCCATACAAAACTATCTCCTAATGTTGACTGTTCTGTGCTTGCAAATTAATTATACTTGCTGTGTTTAAGGAAAAAAAGAAAAACAACCACAAAAAAAGAGTATCTCTCCACATCCCTGCACAGACTCTACTTTCTCCTTTTGAAGCATTTATAAGGACATTTTCTGTTCAGCATTTTCAGTGGAATGCTGCCCTGAAGTGGTTGCAGAGCCCAGCGGGTATTGACTGCAGATGCTACTGAATTTGATGCAGGTGGAAGGCAAGGTAAATGCAAAGAAGACTGATAGAATGATGCACTAGTAGCTGAAAATAGCAGGCCATTTAAAACACTAATATTTTGTATATTCTGATTAGACAACCCAAGTCTGGAACAACAGAACAGTGTTAAAAGTGACAGAAATGTTCTAACAAATTACCCAGCTGACTGTGTTCATAATGCGATGTTGGTTTCCAAGGAAGCCTGCTTGGTCTCACTCAGTACAATACGCTATGAGAAAAAGCATCATAAAATCACAGCTCTGTTCTGGAAAGAAGCGGAGGTATCCTGCCCTGGGGAGAAATTAAGAGCTGAGGTCCATGGCCTGGGAACAATGCAGGGAAGGATTGCCCCCAGAGGTGTGCTGAAACCAGCCTCCTACCAAGAGACTTGTCTTCGTGTTTTGGTTAGTCAGTTTGAGGCTCTTCCTACGGTTATCACATATCCACACGACAGCCCTTGACTATTCAGCCGTTGAACATGTAAATAACACATAGATGCGCTGCATCTTACTGAATAAGCATCTGGAGATAAACTGGGCTCCCCTCTCTGTAGGTATGTTGTTCATCATAAACGTCAGCCAGGTTTTGGTGATATTTTAGGAGGACCCTGTATGTAGCTGCAGTAATTACCATACTTTGGAAGCTGGCTGGAGCTCATGTGAGCAAACATGGATCTGTCACTGACACTGTTGTTATGATCTTGTCTATGGATGCATAATGACATTTCATATCTCTACTACAAAAAGCAGTAAAGATGATGTCCCACAGGTTCCCTACAAAGAAGAGACATGCCAGTGTGGTAGGTTGTTTTTCTGATGGACTCTGCAACGTGGTGGATGTGGAGGCTGAGCAGATGAAAAGAGTGCATTTTGTAGCTCACAGCAGGCATTCTGCATTATTCAAGGATGTTTCACACAACTTCTGATCCTTTTCAGACACCAGCTTGTCTACACAGCCCAAGTGACTGCAGCTGGAGGAGGAGCACAGGGCGGCTGCAAGGGCATGTAGCTGCAGGGCTGAGCACAGGGCTCTATGGTTTGGGATGCATCAGTCTGAAAACAGGAACTTTGCTCACCTGAAAACCCAAACATGGGCACACCGCTGGGTCCATATCCTCCCCATCTCAGGCAGAGCCTGAACCTCTCCCAGAGAACAGAGCAAATCATCAGCCTGGATCAATGAGGACTTTGCTCTGATACCGTCCATGACACTCAGCCCCTTGTACATGTGACAGAGTAACTGAGGCAAAGCCATGGTTTCTACTCAAGGTTGGATTTAGGGTGGTTTAATGAAGCAGATCAAGTCTGATGTAGGTTTCTTGATTCTGTTAGTTGTCTGCAGACAGCAGCTGCTGCATAGCAATGTTTCAAGTAGCATTAACATTTCAGATCAACCACAATAGCTATTGGAGCAGACAGGGTATTGGCAGGGACTGGAGAATGAAGGAAGAACACATGTAAACTTTTAAACTTTGCTTTTAAGACTGATCCACCATTGTGCAAGTCTCTCTGGAATATGGATGGGGCACTGTAAATCAAGTCATCATCTCAGTTTGGTAAGACATATTGTGACCTTTCAGGCACTGTTCCTGCCAAGTTCAGAATTACATTGGAGTTGCTTTTTGGCATAGGAATTAATGAAAATAATGCAAAAGTGATAAGAATATTCAGGAATATTTCAAAAGGTGGTGGGATCGATAGCCCAACTGGAGGGTACCTAGACCAATGTATGCAGCATGGGCAGCAAACAGTTGGAGCTGGAAACCATTGTGCAGCAGGAAAACTATGATATAGTTGCCATCACAAAAACATGGTGGGATGACCAGCACAACTGGAGCAGTGCAATGGATGTCTATAAACTCTTCAGAAGAGATAGGCAAGGAAAGAGAAGCAGTGGGGTAGCCCTGTGTGTTAGTGAGTGTTTTGATTATCTCAAGCAGGTCCTGCTTGGAAACCTGAGAAATCTGTCTGTGAAAAGGTGATCCTCTTAATGGATGAGGGAAGTACTGTGGATGTTGTCTACCTAGATTTTAGTAAAGCCTTTCACACCATTTACCACAGCATTCTTCTGGAGAAAGTGGCTGCTTATGGCTTGGATGGGCATACTCTTCACTGGGTAAAAAAACAGCTGGATGGCCAGGCCTGAAGAGCTGTGATGAATGAAGTTACATCCAGTTGGTGACTGGTCACAAGGGGTGTTCCCTAGGACTCAGTATTGGAGCCAGTTCTGTTTAGTATCTTTATCAACCTGATGAAGAGTTTGAGTGCATCCTCAGCAAGTATTTTATAGTCATAAAGCAGAAGTTTAGCTACATTCATAAACACAGGTATCCTAGACAAGGCAAATAGGGCAAGCCTAGTGTTTTGTTTACAAGAGAGCTGCCCTCCAAATATTTACCAAGAATGAAGGCAAATTCAAGAGCAATTGGCAGAAGGATTGGAAGCCATAACGAGTATCTTCATACAAGCTTATTATTCTTGGGGTGAAAAAAGACTTTGCAAGGTTAGTTGATTCTGAAATTATGAATGTAACTACGAAGCAAATAAATAAATAAATATTTAAACATAACAGAAGCCAAACAAGTTCTGGATCTGCAGGCATATTATTTGACATTGCTATTTCAGTTTTTTTGTTTCAGGAAGATTATATGCCTGAGGGAGAAATCCTTGCGTTAGTAAACGTGATTAACAAATAGGTCAGGAATGTTCACACCTATCTGTGGACACTGTGTACCTTACCTTTATGAAAAAAGGCATGGCAGCACAGCAGAGAGGAGTGTCTGTTTACCTCAGCCTAGCTGAACAGCTCGGGTTTCCATGCCTGGGGATGAGAAGAGATGACTTAGATGGGAGAAGAATGGAGAGTTTAGGCTATGGTAGAGAGGATGGGAGAGCCAGTGAACTGGGGCCTTGTGGCATGTGTGTGGGACTTTGGGGAAAAGCATGAAGGGGACTTCAGGGAAGAGCAGACCCACAGTTCAGTCTCTGAGATGATGGAAAGGAGAGGACTTTCTTAGGAGACCATGTGGACTAAAAAGCTGATGGACAGAAACAGAACACTTGATCCACAAGGCCAGAACGGGCTGGCGGAGATTTGTTTTCTGGTCCTACTTCACTTTTTATTTCCAGCAATTCTGTTTGTTTGTTTGTTGTTGTTTGTTTACAGACAGCAACAGTTTGCCTGGTCCTGGTTTCTTATTTTGCCTAGTGGTGAGTGGTCCCCAGATGTCAGGGGCATTTTGGTGTGCACAGGTGAGGCAGGTCTGTCCTGAGGCTCTGGCTGACTCAGGGGCTCACTGCAGTGACGTGGCCAAGCCCTGCTAACCTGTGCACAACTTGGAAAGCTACAGCCTTATCTGCCAGTCTGATTGTGGGTATCTCACTGCTGTTTTCTGTTTGAAAGACTTTGCTCCATGAATAAAGGGAGTGAGAGTTTCCTGCTTTACACTTCACGTGTGGGCTTTTCAGAGCTGTTTCTGTTTTGCTTTGAATGTGTGTGGAAGCTGCCTGATATCTCACATGGCTCAGGCTGGGTTTTTCTGTACAGCAAAGCCCAAGGGGGAGACATCTGCATCTCATGCCTCTTCATGCTCCCATAGGCATTAAGAGCAGATGGTCACAGCCTCCTTCAGTTTTGCCTTGTGACAGGGGAGTTGTCAGTGCACGTCATTTGTCAGGGATTAGTTTAATTTATATTATTTGAGGATTGTTGTTTTCTTCACCAAATGACTTTGTCTTCCCCTTCCCAATTTCCTTGAATTTAAATTGTTGGAATGAATTAAGGACAGAAGGATTATTATTAACCATGAGATTAGGTGCTTTGCCTCAGACCACTGCTCAGTCTTGCTGTTTCCAGATCCTCATCACTCCACTGGTTAAAACCCAATTTCTATACTAGATCTGTTTGTGGCCAATTTATAACCATTTATGCTTGTGCCAAAGCTGTCTCCCAGTTTGAATAACTTTTCTCTCCCTGGTATTCCCCTTCCTCCAGGAATGTTTATAAGACGATACCTTATCACCTCTCAGCTTTTGCTCGTTTAGGCTGAGGACATCTCTTTTAATCTTCCCTGACAATTCTGGTAGCCCTTTTCTTGCACATCTTCCCATCTGAACCTTTCTGCTTGGATCCGGCCAATTGAACTGATCGTCATCAGCTCACTATCTGAGTTGCTGTATATTAAGGAGAGCTTGATTTAAGATGTGTCTGCTAGAGAGCTGTTTGTTCACTTCAGACCCTGCGTGCATGTAACAACAAGAGTGTAGTGGGAAAAAACAGCCCTCCTCACTGCTCTGAGGTAGATACATCTGTCTTGGGGTTTAGATAGGGAAAAGAGATAAAAAAAGACACAATACAGCTGACACAAACAGAACTTCACATAAATATCTTGGAGCCATCAGATCTTGCAAAAAAGAATTACCTGAAATCCGCACCCTGATGATCAACCCTTGGGTAATGCCCTTGATAAGCAAACAAGATGTGCAGACCTGTCTCAGCTGTCTGGAAGACCCAGAGCTCTGAACATACAGTTCTCAACACAGATGACTCCAGCGTATCTTCCTCTGTGGGGGTCAGCAGTGAGCTTTAGCTTTCATAGGCTGGTATAATGGGGATGTCACAGGGCGATATCCAGACTTGTTCCCCACTGACACCACTGCAAATGCCAGAACTCCTGCTGGCATTATTGGGCTCTGCCCTTGTACAGTGCCCCACTGTGCCCTGACCCAAAGGGAAAACTGCGAAGATCAGTCGAGATCAAACCATCATCCTCTGCCTTACTAGCATGTGTCATACCAGGCTCTGAAGGTGCAGTACTGTGGCCAAATGCTCACCACTGTCCCACAGCTCCAACGTCCTCCTTCCTGCTGCCCAGTCCTACTTCTTGGTCCTGTTGCCACATGCCCACCTACCTGTTCTTGCCACCAGCCTCATCTTCATACCTACTACTGGGTCATGCATCTATGGACCTTCTTTTGTGGAAGATGTGTTTGACAGCGGTGAACAAGTGTGATATGGACCAATCTCCTGGATGGTCTCCAGTCCCTCACTTGTCATCTTGGGATACAGTTGTGCTTGGTCTGGTATTGGTGCCTGTGTTTTTCAGGGCTCTCTTGTGCCCACAAACCTTACTACTGTGAGAGATTTTCATGCTGTTGAAGAGGCGCTAAACTCTAGCTGTTATGAGGAGCTGCCAAACACTGCAACTTAACTGCTGGATCAGTCCCAGAATTCAGGGACTTGGGCTGTGATTTCTGCTCAGTTGTTGCATTTCCTCAGTCTTCTCCATGGAAAAGATTGTACTTGCTGGAGACTCGATGCTGCTGGGTAACTGAAAAACACAGTGGCTAATGAAGTCAGAGTGTTTTGCACTGCATTGGCCAGCATGGACTCAGGCCCCATTTTCATTGGGATCTAAAGTACCAGAGAAGCACGGATGTAAAACAGGATGATGCCTACTCAGATAAGCTGCTTATTGTGCTGCCTTGGCTCACAGCATGTGTCATGATTTTGTAAATGTGAGTTATTCCTCTCCTACACTCCACACAGTTTTTGCTTGGAAATGCTTCTCAAGGCTACAGTGCCATGAGATGAAGTAAGACCAACTTGTCTCTATTACACACTTTTTCTCCCCACCTTCCCTTCCTCCAGAACACGATGGCTTATCTTGTCTCTGGGAGAGCTGAGATTATCCCAGCTGGAGAAGCTGTTCTCACATCTTTCTGGTCCATGGTTACTGTATTCAGGCTGTTTTCTTTTTGCACCACACACTCACCCACTCATTTCTTCCTCCTATGTTCTTCTTTGCTCCCTTGTCTCTGCGTATCTTTATCTTATATCTTTCCACTCTTTTCTGTTTGTCCCTGTCTGCTGTCAAGCTCCTTGGCCAACTGTGTATTCTCTCCTCTTTTCCTCCTTACCTTTCTCTAGTAAATTAACATTTGTTTTGTTTGCTTTGATGTCTGCTGTTTCACAAAATTTTCCAGTGTTCTTTTTCTTTTATCTGCTTGTTCTTGTTTTATTTTGTTGCTGTTGTGGTTTAAACACACTGATCTCTTGCTGGCTGCCTCTGCCACACTTGCTTACCAGTCCCAATATGCATCTTCTCTGGTGCTTTTTACAGAACTGGCCATTGACCATTGGTTCTATAGCAACCTTCTACTCCAGTATAGTGAAAGCTCTGGCTGTCTCTGGACGGTCAGTCATTTCTACACTGGAGGGGCTGATCAGGGCACCACATCAGAAAGCCAGATATGGGAGGAGCAATGCTCCCTGTGCCCCCCACCAGTGCATGGCAGCACCACTTCTTCCAGCATCCTTGCTCTTGTCTGCAGGAGGTGATGGCACTAATTAGCACTCTCCAGCGTGGCAGTACTGCCAGCTCTGCTCACCACTGCTTCACAAGGCAGTTTCACAGGTTGACACTGCAAATGATTTATTGCCAAGAGACAGACTGAGGGGAAAAAAGGATCTATAGGGTGTGAATGGGAGATGCAGAGGGGAAGGTGGTAGAGGAGGGCTCAAAGGAGTCCTGCCTGCAGGAGGCAATAGGCTGCTCTGGACTCTTACCTCATGCAAACAGGAAAATGAAAAAATGCAACTGATGTTGTTTATGTGAGAAAGCTGGTAATTTGCATTTTTACCAGACAGCGTGTTGGATACTTCTGGAGTGGGAAGTCAAGCAGCAAGATATTTCTACTGAAGATGTGCAGAAATATTCATCAGCATAGTTAGGGGCTCAGGAAGTTTGCCTTGGAGATACATGTTCCCCCAGGGAAGACACATGCAAACTGGTGTGTCTGCTGTGCAGGGTAGCTTCTTCCTCCTGCTCCTAGTTTTATTGACTTTTTCCCTGCCTGTCTTTACCTCTTCCTTTGCAGCTCTTCCTTGTACCTTATCCTGGTTCCTAAAGATGAGCAGTTAATGCTGTTTCATATAAGCCTGTGCAAGTGCCTTGTGGTCTCTGCTTTTCTGATTGATGTTGCAGATTGAGTGGATATGAAGCCTCAGTGGGAACTTGAGTAGAATTGAAGTGCTGATAGAAACCTGCAGAGCTCACTGAAGTTGTTCATTGGCTTCTAGGCAAATCTAGAAGCAGGAGCTATTGGAAGGTTTCAATCTGCTCATGAATTTGGCCTTCCACTGAAAAGGGGATTTGTTTCTGCGCCACAGTGCAGGTGACTGGTAATGGTGATGACATGGGAACTGCTATTTTTGGCATATGGTAGCAGCTCTTTTTAAAACCTGTGGGTAGACTGGGGTTAACCTTGAAATGGCACCTGAATTGAACCAGTCTTATGTGAATTTCAACCTAGCGGTGTGAGGCTAATCCAGACTGACGAATGCATCTGAGTTTTTAGCACCTTAGCAGAGGCAGGTGGGTTATAGGTATTTTTTTTAAAATGGTTCTTGTAGCTATCAGGTACTTGATACTGAGTTTTTAGATCTGCTTGTTCTGAAAAACTAATGGTAGACTTGAATACGAGATTTTACCTGTTTCCACTGTTTTTAATTAAATCTGTGGCTGAACTTGTGTTACAGTCAATATAAGAAACATTGTTGGTATTGCTCCAGCTGGTTTTTATGAAAACTGCTATGTATTGCCAGGCTAAAGCACGGAGTGATCCTGAGTATGGAGTGATCATGCTAAGAAGTCCAAATTGCCATCACTTCAATAAGATTTCAAGGCATTCACCACCTCACCAAGATTACCCAAAACTATAAGAAATATTTAATTTTACTACAAATTTTCATAAAACTGCAATAACCCTTTCCAGTGATTCCCAATGAAACCTTGCTGGAGCTTGTTCATTTGTGCTTGATCCCAGCGTTTCAATATTCCTGATGCTGTAAGTCCTGTCTGCCTCAGATTAAATGTAGGAAAATTTTCATATTTTAATGGACAGCTTGGGTCTTCCAAGTACTGTCTCTCAAGGACTGAGACTGAAGCACTTCAGGGTTTCAACACGGCCTATGAATGTCAACCCCCATCTTCCTCCCAGAAGTAGTTGCAGAGAGCAGGTCACACAGGTTACTAAATTCTCAGATACATGGCATTAATTTCTGACATACATAAACGGAACATCAAGCCTTAGTCTTGCCAATCTCTGAATCTCACTGATTATTCTGGAGCAGGCTTAGGCTCTTGGTAATTAATGTGCATTTTATAGCACCCAAAAGTATCTGCAAGCTCCATCAAAATAATCAGTTAAGCAAAAATGTTGCTAAAGAGAAATAGCTATTAATTTTGATGGCTTAGTGTAAACTTCCCATATCTTCAATGACTGACATATGATTGTGCCATTTTGTATTCTAAAATCTGGCAAACTCAAAAATAAAGTATTTGAAGGTTATTTTGATTTTCAGCTTCTAGCAACATCTTAACAGAAGAAAAGAAAAATAATAAATATACCTTCTGAATGGTTATAAAAGAGGGTTATGATGCACTTTGCATATCTTCCCTAGTGCTCAAAAGCCTTTGTTGATGTAAGGAGATTCAAAAAAAAAAAAAAAAAGGTAAATTTGAAAGTGATTTTACTTCAGTGCCCTTAACTTGATAAATTTGCCATGTCTTTTAACATGAAACTTCTCCCTCCAGGGTGCACATGAATGGAAGTGCAGAAAAATGCTGTTAGTCTTAGTAGAAATGCATTTGTCATGCTCTATGTTCAGCAGTTGGTCTAAAAGTCTTTCTATAATTTCTTATTCTCAAGTAATAATATTTTGTTTATTTCTGAGGTGCCCATAGCTGCAGTATCTTAACACCATAAAAAACCCCAAGGGATGATAAAATCCATACAAGGAATGTGTTTCCTCATGTCATTTCTTACGCAGAAGCAGCTGCAGGAGGCAGTGAAAGAAGCTGCACTCCAAATGTGATTTGTTTTGTGTTTTGAGGTGGCAGGAACCAGCTATCAACCTTTTGTGCTGGTGAGCTTTTCAATTTTGTATTCCGGTTTTGGGTGGTTGTGGCTGATCATGGTGTTCTGCTGAAAGGAGGAGGTAGGGCTGATACGTGTAGGCATGTACAGCTTCTGGAAAGAAGGGTGATCTGACAGTCTAAGTGTCCCAAAACAATTGTCTCTATCTCAACAATTATAATCATGAAGGAGTAGGCAACTGTGAGACAGCTTAGGCTTTGGATAGGTGAAATACGCTGTCCCAGAAGTTACTAACCATGAAGTGGTCACACACATATGTAGGACTGCATGTCAGTAGGAATTACCAAGTTTATAAATACTCCCACTAATAGGACTGGATCTGATCTAGCTCTTCATGGGAAGGGAAAAAATAAAGAGATTTAAAAAGTAAGCAAACCACTGGGTTAAAGAGTCAAAACCAATCTCCAGATCATCACACCAACCCATAAATTCATGGGAGACCTTCATGTGGAATATTTCCTTCAGTTATGGTTGTCAGAAAGAAAAAATGTACAAGAAACCTTCAAGTGTTTGCAGTGCAGATGATGAAAATAATTTAAAAGGCTGGAGAAGTAGAAACAAATGGGACTTCTAAAATGTGAGTGGCACAAGAAAGACATAGTAAGGGTGCTTGAAAGAATGGGTCACAAGGAGAGGCAAACTGAGGAATGTGACAATGCAACGTATGTCAAAAAAAACCCTAATGAGAAATACAGGTCCCAGTCTGGCTGCATATTTGTAGCATTGAACTGTTGATGAAAAATGCCCGCAGTTGGTTTGTATAAATTTACATACAGTGTTCACAGAGTATGGACAATAGGTCAGGAGGAAAGTGGGAAGAAGAGAAGTCCTAATGTATCCTTTTGATCTCTTGTTTTCTTTCTAAATGGAGCTCTATTTTCCTGAATAGCTGTTTTGAATTCATAGCAAACACTGCCATGTTTTGATATGTGTGTGCATGAACATACCTTTATATAATTCATTCTAAGCTTTTGCATATCTGTCCTTGTACCAGCTGCTGCAGTACTGCAAGTGCCTCTTTAAGCAGGTTATGCCTAACTGCCCATTTGAGAGGTCACATCTGATGTTGACCTCTTGCTAGGGAAAGGCTAATGGACTAGATGGACCAATATCAGTATCTGCGTGATGATATGATAAAAAAGAAGTGCAGGCAGGTTAAAACTGGAAGTCTTTTATCAAAATAAATGTATTTCAAGCAAACTCACTCCTGATCCTAATTGCATCTGTGCCTGGGTTCCCTACAAGCTCTTCTGGGTGCATGTGTGCTTGTGCACGCAGGCGTGTAACATTCACTCTGCATCAAGCAAATTGCCTTGGCAGCACCCTGACAGCTGCAATCCTCATGCCTCTGAGGCTAGGTAAGAAGACTGTTCTGTGGGATAGCATCAAGGGTAGCTTTCATTAGTTACTACTAAAAATATCAATGCGTGCCTATAGGTAGTGATTGTACCCAGTCACACATGACTTTTGTAGTCAGTTGTTTTTTCCTGTAGTGGATACTGGCTGGATTCTAAAATAAGTTATGTTGCATATTATCTAAGTATCTGTGTATGAGTCTCTGAAATGCAACTTATGCTTTTCTAAAGTGTCATTATGTCTTTCTTTCCAACAATGTGTTTGCTTCTGTACAAAAATGATAAATAAAAATGGTTTTGAAGACACCTCAAAAAATAATTTTCCTTTCCTATCTTCTGTATTTCCATGTTCAGCCTGCCAATATATGCATAATGTAAAAGCAGAGTAATATTAAGAGCTGTAGATCCACTGCCACACTCCATGCCAAATACTAAATAACCAACAAAGTCTGTCTCTTGAAGCCTCTGGTGTGGCACCATGCACTTGTACATCCCTGGGTGTAACAGATGCTGGAGTCCAGGCAGCTGTGGGATAGGCAGTGCTCAGTATGACAAACCCCTCTGTATTCACATTAAACATCTCTCTCTTTTCTTCTGCTCCCCCGCTCTGCCTTCCCACCCACTTAGTTTTCCCTGTTTTGCTTTATCTAACTTCATGCAGCACTGAGGTCTCTAAGGTGTTTGCTCCTGTTGCACTTCTGCTTCCCCACTCCTGTTTATAAAGAATGTATCTGGAGAAGAGAGCAATTAAGTCATCAGTGCCTCTTTCCTCCTTCCTATCTTTCTTCTACCTCCGACTCCCTCCTGCTTTTCCCTCATCACAAGAACAGTGGATTGAGAAGCATTCACTGGTTTGATCTCTGCCCTGGTACCTCCCAATGTCACACAGCAAAATGGAGCAATTGGGAAAGATGTGCTCTTGCTGTGGGGCCTTGCAGTGCTTCCTTGCTTGAGGTCCCCAGGGTCAGGCAGGGAGCCATCCTTCACTGACAATGACAAAACAGTGCCTGCAAGGTAGTATCTTTTTTGAAAAGTTTATTAACATCTTCGTATAGAGAATATTTTAAGCTACAGTAGCTGCCAAGTGACTCTCAAAGCAGATTAACCTTCAGTACTGATGGGGATTAAGTCTTTCAACTTAAAAGGCCCAAAATACTATTTTCTGCTTATTTGCTGTCACAGAGCTCGACTGCCCCACACACATACTCATTTTGACACTACTGAACACTGAAAAAAAAAGAAAAATCATTATATCTGGATGTCTTTTGAAGGATTTTATAAAAGAAGAGGAAATACTAGGGAAAGCTTCCTTTTGCTGTTTGGTAGTATGTCCCCATGGCTAAGAATGAAGAATCATAGAATCACAGAATAGTTAGGATTGGAAAGGACCTTAAGATCATTGTCCTGGGTTCAGCAGTAGCAGTCATTTTTCTTCTTCTTAGTAGCTGCTACAGTGCTGTGTTTTTGACTTTCAGCCTGGGAACAGCGTTGATAACACCGATGTTTTCAGTTGCTGCTCAGTAATGTTTACTCTGACCAAGGACTTTCTGAGTCTCATGCTCTGCCAGGGAGGAGGGGAAGCTGGGAGGAAGCAGAGACAGGACACCTGACCCAAACTGACCAAAGAGGTATTCCATACCACAGCACATCATGCACAGTATATAAACTGAGGGCAGTTTCCCAGAAGGGTTCAATCACTGCTTGGGTCGGGCTGGGTATCGGTCAGCGGGTGGTGAACAGTTGTATTCTCTTCCCTTGTTATTTCCCTTCTCATTATTATTATTGATGGCAGCAGCAGTGGTTTCTGTTATACCTTAGTTATGGACTGTTCTTATCTCAACCCATGGGAGTTACATTCTTTCAATTCTCCTCCCCATCCCTCCGGGAATGGGGAGAAGGAAAGGGAGAGAGTGAGCAGCTGCGTGGTTTCTGAGTGACAGGCTAGGCTTAAACCTTGACAATCATCTAGTTCCAACCCCCCTGCCATGGGCAGGGACACCTCCCACCAAACTATGTCACCCAAAGCTCTGTCCAACCTGGCCTTGAACACTGCCAGGGATGGAGCATTCACAACTTCCCTGGGCAGAGATACTATTACCAGTAGAAGAGATTCTATTACCAGTATTTTGCAAAGCATATGTTTGCAATCAAGGGGTAGAGATGTTGAGAGGAAAATGTTATTAATAGGGAAAAAAATAAAATCACAGTTCCTCACTTAAGCATAAGAAATAAATTAGAGAAGGAGCTGACGGATATTTTACTTAGAATTGAGAATCTGATCAGAATTACACCTGTCTGCATATGAAGTTCAATTAGAAGGACGTTATACCCCAGGAAGCCCAATAGCAGAGCCCATGTCTGCCTGAGTATGTGTTATTTTTAGGCAGCAGCAGACTCTGCAGGTACTACTGCATTTGTTATGGCCACTTCATAGGTCATGTTGTCTAGCTGTGAAGAAATGTGAAAAGTGTTCTGGGGGATAGAGTAGGGATGGGGGAATCTGCATTGAGAGGTGATGTGCAGCCTCTCTGTTTGCCCTGTGACACAGAGACAAACCAGTCTGGAGCTGAGCTCCATTTATACCCCAGCAGGAAGCCTGCCTGGTGGCTGTTCCTTTATTTTCTTTACAACAGAATCAATTTGACGCATGGACTGAACAATCAGATTTAGATTATGAACATTAGGGATGCTCTCTTCTGTGTGACACTTGATCAGAACAGAAAGATGATGGGAAGGAGTGAATGGCAATGCACTTCTCCTTTGGGTGACTTTCTTGTTAACCCACATGTCACTCCATCATTCAGCTCTGCTTTCCTAAGGCACTTAACACACCATTTATTTCTCCTATTAAATCAATATAGAATTGTGAAAACCGTAGGCTTTTTGTTCCTCAATGACAGGCACAAGTTCATAGGAATCAGAGTGCTGCAATGAGGAAGGGTTTGTATATACCAAATCTAGAGCTGGTTTTGGAGCCAAAGACCTATAAATTGTCTCATAAACTTTTCACCGCAGAAATTTAGTGTGTAGTGAGAAATAAACTCTCTTTCATGGTCCAGGTTTTAACCCTGGCTGGAATAGCCCTTGGTGATACTCCTGCACTGTGCAGTGGTATACACAGGAGTAATTCAAGCTGTGAAAAGGACCAGGAGCACCTCAAATTCCCCACACATAGGATGCTGCCTGCAGTTCAAGTTATCAGAACATGAGAACTGCTCCACATGTCAGGGTCTGTTTTTCCCCTCTCACCAACTGGGCTTGATAAAACCGTTGGTATGATGGGTTGCCTGCCTGTGGCCTTGTCTATATAAATGATGAAATGCCATTAACATCTACACTTCCATGTTGGCACACCTGTTTGTATCAGTGGTTGTTTGTCCTTATGGGCCTAAAAACTCTTCAGATGTTGTGGTTTTGTTTTTCTTTGATGTAGTAAGTTTGAGAACCCTCTCTTGGGCAACTACCTGCTGGTGGAACAGGCCAAGCCTCTACTCACAGCTACAGTGGGACTGGGCTGGAGATGTGGTAGAAAACATTACCTTTCGTCTGACTCTACTCTTCTACTGGGGGCTGGTAAAGCTGATCTGACAACGAAGGGGAAGAGTGGTTTTGGTAGAAGGCTTGTCAGACTGGTCAAGGATGCTTTAAACTAGATGTGCTGGGGGAGGTGGGCATCATTCCATCCCAACACACCCAGTCAGTTGCCAGCACCTATAATGAACGTTCAGAGCAATGTAGAGATATTTCAGCTGCTCCAGCCAATGAGCTGGCTTCATTTGGAGCTCGGCTCAGATGCCTCTATACAAACGCATGTAACATGGGGAGCAAACAAGAGGAATTAGAGATGTGTGCACATCACAGAAACATGATGGGATGGCTCCTGTGACTGCAGCATTAGAATGAAAGGTCACAGACTCTCTAGAATTCTAAAGACAGGCCTGGTAGGTGGGGAGGGGGAGTTGCTATTTATGTTAGGGATAGGCTGGAGAGTATGGAACTATGTCTGGGGACAGGTGAGCAGTCAATAGAGAGTTTGTGGATGAAATGCTCTGTAGGCAGATAGGAACAGCCTCACGCTCACAGGCCCTTGTTCTCATTGGGGACTTCAATCACCCTGACATCTGTTGGAGGGACAGTATGGCCTGGCACAAGCAATCCAGGAGGTTATTTGATTGTGTGGAAGACAGCTTCCTTCTGCAAGTAAGAGAGGAGCCGACAAGGAGAGGTGCCATGCTTGGCCTCGTGCTCACCAACAGGGAAGGGCTGGTTGGAAATATGATGCTCCAGGGCAGCCTTGATTGCAACAATCATGAGATGGTCGAATTTGAGATCCTCAGGACAGTGAGAAGAGCGTGCAGCAAGCTCACTGC
>JAOEHX010051504.1:0-11123 GCA_025448015.1 Bolborhynchus lineola
GCTTTTAACTTGTTTACAGAATAAACAGCTGTCAAAAAGACCATAGTTTATGTATCAGCAAATATTGTGGGGGGAGAAATGCTTACAGCCATATTAATAATTTAATATCATGCTTGGAGGACTGTTTATTCACAAAGTGGCAATGCCATGAATGACATTAATTGGTTTTGGTCAAATAAAACACAGTTGGCTTCCTTGAGAAAGACTAGCCAAACCACGGAGCAGAATCTGCAACTTGTTCTTGCCATTTCTTCCTGTTGCCTTCAGCAAATCTCAACAGGCACATTCAAAGATCTCTATGGGGCATATTCAAGGCATTAAAAAAGGCATTTCCTTCCAGGCCTTCTAGTATTACACATTCACAGGATATATATACCAGAAGTTAAATCTTCTGTTGTGATTCTCCTTTTTTTGATGTTGAAAGGTAAAGGGAATGGGTAGCTTTAGTTTTCTAAACTTAACTTTCAGCGGTGATTCATTCCCTCCAAAATGAGACTTTTACCTCGAGTGGCTTTGCTGTGTCAGTAAGACCTGGCAGCTTTAACATCAGAAAAATTTAACCCATAAGCATCAAATATTCACAGATTTTTCTCTGCAGAATTGCCAAAGTTTGCAACTTTTAAAATCACCTTCCTTTGGGATCCAGCTACTGGAATCGGTTGTTTCCGTTAGCATCCTGCCTTTCCTTCACAAAAGAGTCACTATCCTGGCCTGGCCTGAATTTCTGTGAGAAAAACTTGAAACTAGGAATCCTTTAACTTCCAGAAGGTAAATAAGCCATGCAGCTTATTTTGAAAGTTTAATAATGTTTTTGAAAAGTTAACATTATTTATGAATTTTTCTCTTCTTGTGGGGCTTCATCCTGTCTTTTTGGGGAGCTGACTATACCATCATTTTGGTTCTCAATTATTAACAGAAAAGTAGTTTTTGGATGAGTCCCATCTGCTGACTGGCTGCCTGCATGCAGGCAGCAGCACCAATCTGTAGAGAGCTTCTCCATAGCCTCTGCACACCCAACTAATTGTCCTCCCAAAGCAGATGCAGCTTCTTCTGAATACACTGAACTAAGTGAAGCTGAGCTGCTCTGTTGGCCCTTTGGTGCTAGCCCATCGAGTCCAGCAAGTTCATGTTCTGAAAGGCAGCAGCTGGCCCTGCTGAGCTGTTTCTGGAGCACAGCTCACCCGTGATTCATGTCTCCTGCAGCCCATCTTGCTGCACTTCTCTCTTGACAAGTCATCTCTGTCGCCCTGGCCGTTGCTCAGCTCTCGGGTTTGCTAAGCCCATGTAACCAAGGAGAGGCTCTTTCAGTGGCAGCATCGGGGCTGAACAAGAAACCTGTCATGTCATAGTAAAGGCCAACATCACTTCTAAGTCATCAATTCCCAGAATTTGCTATCGCTACTAAGGTCTTGATGGGGTTGCCAGGGTATCAGTGGGACATGTTTCCCAGGAAACTGCCTTTGGGGAATGCCACTGGAAAGATGTTGAGTTGGTATTTGAGTGCAAGGGATCTCAAACCCCTGGACAGGGTTGCTTTAAAAGAAAGAGGTGTGGGAGGGGAGGGAGGAGGAAAGCTGGTGGCTATTAATAGAGAATATGAGTAGGAGCTTTATTTTGAATGGCTTCTTTAATTAGTGCCATGCAGTGCAGAAGCAGGGCTCGCAATACATTCTACTTGCTGACTTCCCAAGCACAGATCAGAGAGAGGCAGACAGATAAAAAACCATTGCCATGCAGGGCTGAGCTAAAATGCCCAAATCGGAAAATGATCAGGAGATTAATCAATGTTGATCTTCAGAGGAATGGTCTCTGGATGTAGGCTGGTGGAGTCAGTGCAGCTCAGGCTCAGGAAATGCAAGTTACCTTCCCAGCCTCACCTGCCCTCCATGAGGTTTCGCCACTGCTCTTATTCTCTCAGTCTGTGTCTTTTATGTCTGTGTGGACGACAAGCTCCCTGAGATAACAGCTGTCTCATCTTACTCAGTCTTACATAGTGTCTGGCACAAACATGTCTCCATTTCTCAGGAGCCCTGCTTTTATTCAGTGCTAGAAGAAATAATAGTGCTCCTTACAGCAGTTCTCCAGTAGCTCAGTTTATTTGTGTTTTCTCTATCTCAAGAAAATAAACAACCAGAAGCAGCTATTTAGGTGATTTAAAGCTGGGATAAGGCTTGCTTCCTTAGCTCTGTAAGACATGGCATGACACCTAGACCCATGAACCCAACTGGATTCAGTTGTATATTATATTAGTGGGACTGTTTTGAAAAACACAACTCAGGTGCCTGTGGTTACTATTTGCCCGTTTGCACCTTGCTTTAAACAATTACATGTGGGATGAGATGAAATCATGAGATGAAATATCTCCTAATGAAAGCAGAGCGGAGTTCTCCACAGGTATGCATGTTATGGCGCTGATAAGCAGCAAGAAGCCCTGCAGGGTAGTTCTAGTATGCAGATACCAGAGGCAAGGGCAGACAGCTGCCAGGCCGAGGCAGAGCTCCTCCTTTCCCAGTAAAGCAGGTCTATGGGAATGCTGACTCACCTGCTCACTGTATAATAGAGGTGGAGACAAAGCAATTATATGTAATTTCACTGCATTTCTTTTCCACCATTTCACTTGTGGAGAGGATCTGGCTGAAAAGTCAAGAAAGGGAATTCAATGTGGGAAAGCCATATAAAATTACACCTTGGGCTAGATATGTAAAAGCCTGATAAGCAGGTATCAATAGTTCCCAGCCAGCTTCAAATAAAGGATAATGTTTCATTGTGTGGCAAACCACTGCTTAATGCACATAAACCAGTTGTAAATAGTTTGTGGAACATTTGCAGAGAACATACGCACAAAAGCTGTTAGCAGCTCTGCTGGTGGTGTTTGCACAGGCTTCCCTCTTTCTTCTGGCTGTGTATTTAAAGTTTGCATCACATTATCTCCCTTCTTTTCCCAATCAGGGGAATCTTGCTCCTTGAGAAGAACATTTCAACCCATCTGCCAATACTTACTTGGCTGCAGGTGCTGGTCCATGGCCCATTGTCCAGAGTGGTGCGATTTTTAGCCCCTGTCTCTCTCATCAGCAACATCTCTCTCACTTCTCCAAGCAGGAAGTCACAGCCTGGCTCACTGAACAGCTTCTCCCCTGTGATCAAAGGTAAATGCTGCTGCATGATATGGTTTCATATGCAAAAGGGAGCAAACACTGAAGGTAGCTCTGAGAAGATGAGACAATTGTCCCATCTGATCCCTCATGTCAAGCACTTCAACTTCACTGTTCCTTTTCTGTCCCTTGACCTGACAGCACATCTAAACCAGAATATCAATGAAAATAAAGAAGATCAGGATGCACTATTGTTTTTCTCCTTAAGTCACAGGCTCTGGGTTGTTGTATTCCTGGTGAGCTGAGGGCACTGAGAAAGATGAAAGAAGACAGGTTGCTCAAAATACCCCTTTCTCCCACTTTGTTAGTGGTGCTGGTGAAAGACATGGCCTCTCTCTAAAAGCCCAGCCCTGAGAGGTTGCTCCTCATCGCATCTCCCACCTCCCACCAGAACTCGGGTGCTGTTGCTTACACAGAAAGCTGATGGTTATTTTGCTAACCTAAGGAGATGTGTGAAGGACAAAAGCCACAGGGCTTAGAGGGTTCGATGGGGTGTCCACCATCACAAGGCTCCTGTCCACAGGTCATCTCTGTTATTCAGTGTTTATGGTAAACTGGGAAAGGCAGAGGCGCAGCCCTGACCCAACATGGCTGTCTTAATTTTGGCAGGCCAGAGCCAGCTAATCCTGCCGGGAAATTAAACCGCCAGAATGCTGCAAGGCCCAATGCGGTGGGGCACGCAGGTGAGACCTCACTGCCCATCACAATGCTGGTGAGGTTAGCAGGGCTGCCTGTGCCTTAAAACAACACTGAAAATCCAGGGATAAATTCTCCTTAATGTTTTTTTTTGCCCCTTCATCTCACTTCAATCTTATTAGATCCAAGTTTGTTTTCCCATTTCCCAAACAAAATCCCTGTGGGATCTCAGTGGGTTGAGTTTTGTTGTGGCCATGCTACTGTCTCCTGGGTGGCTCTGTAAGACATGGAGTAAAGGTAGCCTGAAAATGAGCAGCACCTGCAGTGCTGTTGACCTGGCGCCTGCAATCAGTACTCAGGGTATTTTGCAACATTTAGCAAGACGGCAAAACAAAGGATCCTCTGTTCTAGAAAGGAGGTAAATGATGAACTCCACTGCAGACACCTTATCTCCTGCAGTTATGCAGAGATCAGGACACAGCCAGAACACAAAGCCTCAGAGAGGGGAGGCTTTGCTCTGTATTTTCACACTTTTTCAGCTCACACCTTTGTGTTCCGGAGGTCTGTGACATTTTGCTTGGATCTTTTTCAGGGCCCTTGCACAGGACTGCCTTCTCACTCAGTGCCAGCGTCTGCATGTACGGCTATGCTGCAATCTTTGTTTCTCAGCTTAAGCCTGGTACTACCATGGTTTTATTCCCCTATTATCATGATTCAGCTGCACATCTAATTATAAGCAATATGGCTTTTTTAACCCTGAGTAAAGCCACTGGGCGAATTGGCTCCCCATGAAGCTCCCCAATGCTTCGTGCTTGTAATGTAAATGCTAGATAGCAAAAGAAAGGTGGTTGGTTTACTGGGGTTATTGTCAACCCTGTGAAATGTAGAGTGGGTTTTATTTGCAAATCACCTCCGGCAATAAAACGAATGACTCCTAGAAGGTCATGCTTTCTTTGCACTGCTTTCACTGTGCTTCACTGTACACAGGTTCCAACACCACATCAATCTCTGGGGTGCTGAAGCCCCACTTGATAATCAGTGCAAGAACAGATCACCCATGGCAGCTGTCACTGTCCCTTTTCCCCAGAGAGGTAACATATGCACAAGAGGGTTTTGATTTTGCTTTTATTGCTGTTTTTCAGTCAGCTTTCCCAAAGAAAAGAGGCTGAATTTTGTCAATGCCCCTTATCACTGGCCCTCACCATCCCCACTGACTCAGTGGTCTGCTGCCTGGAGAAGAGGTGCAGAGGAGCTGCCTTGCTGGGAGCCAGGACTGTACAAAGCACCCAGAAAGCCCTGAAGAGAGCTCACCCTTTGTACACGTGGCATGAAAGGAACATAAACAGGAAGCACAAAGCCACAGGAAATTCGATGACTGACGTTTCACTGTTCATAGAAGCATTATTTTTACTAGCTCTATTGCCTTGTTTTATGTCAGTAAAGAGCATTCATTTTCTCACTCTGCTCAGACTTCGGGAAGGAAAATATGGTTCCTTCAGGTTATGGATTGCTTTTACAACCTGGTAATGCTGAGCCCTAAAAATTCTTAGCAAGGGAAGCTGAAGTGCTGCCATAGGGGCACAGCACCAGCCAGAACTTGGGAAGACTGGATAGATGGTAATATTGTGTTGATTTAAATGGGTTTATAGAGCTTGGCATCTGTGAAAGTTGCTGCTGTTATGTTGTGCATGTATGAGCAATAAGACATCTCTTAGTTGCTCTGTATGTTTCAGTCACCAGGAAAAGGCTGATTAATTACTACTTTGTTTAAAGTAAGGGGAAGAAAATAATGTGCTTTGTAGCATCTCCGAGAGCACTCCTCTAAATCCTTCAGAACATTGTTTTTGATGCTTTTCTCAACAAAATTCTCACGTCTGTGAATTACACAGGTGAGCAGTTTTTCTCCCAAATGTCCCAGATTTCAGCAGTGAATGCGGGATGTTTCACACTGGTCTCTTCCTCTTGTCCTGACACACTTCTTGGGGATTAATTCGTCCACAGTCACAAACCTGACTCCATTCCCTGTGCTGCTGACAGATGGATCCACTCCCTGCTCTAACACTGTTCTGTTAAACTAAAATACAGGTGGCCCTCAGAGGCAGGACAGAGAAACCTGCAGCTTCCAGGTCCATCTGTTCTCAGTAGTACCTGTCTGTAGATCTGCCTGCACCCTGAGCTGGTGGGGACCAGCATGGGGGGACCTCAGCGCCTCTGCAATTGGGGATGCTGGCAGAGCTCACCTTACCTACACATTTCGCCTGGAAAGTATCCCATGGCTTGGCCTTTCCAGGGCTGGATACTTGGATACGCAGCTACAATTCTTGCTCAAGAGCTCCACGTTTTGGCCACCACCAGTACTCTTCTGGGGCCTTACACAGGTGGTTTTCCCCATGGACAGCAGCTTCCTGGAGGTGACTGTACTGGTGGCTTTCCCAGCCCTCCACTGGACATTGACCTGTTCCTCTTGCATCTTCTGCTGCTTCGCCGTTCTCTTCCGAATACGGATTTCTGACACAGCCTGCTTGTCTTTGCTTTCAAGGCCATTCCTGGTCCCCCGTTGCCCACCAAAGCCATCCTTGCCCTGCTGTCCAACAAGCACTCCCCTGCTTCCTTCCCAGCTGCCCTCCCATTTGGATAATACTCTATAGCAGCATCCTCCTCAGCTCCTGGCATCTCTCCAATTTATCCTTCAAACTCTTCACAGCAACTGCAGAAAGCCCCACAGCAGGTTGATACCACTGCCTTTTATACTACCCAGCACCATCTCCTTGGCTCCTTTTTCTGCCCCACTTGACCTGCTTGCATGTTCCTTCCTTGTCTTTGCTTGTTAAGTCTTTGAGGTTGTGAAGTTTGGGGCTTTCCAGGAGGCAGTGGCTTTCCTGCACTCACCAAGGCAGCACAGGTCTGGCAGTGGCTCCTGCCCAAACTTGTGGCTGATGCAACCGCTGTGCCATAGGATACAACCACAGCCATTCCAGGGGACATTCTGTGCCCATCTCATGGTGCTGCTGCAGCTCTCGGCTAGAGCAGGTGCCCTGACCTCCTGGGTCACCCACCTCTTGCACTTCTTTCCCCAAATCCTTTTCCCTCTCTTTCTCCCAAGCTCTATAACATGCTGCTACCTGAACATGAATTAGCACTGATGGTTTAGCTGGCACTTCTGCCATTCCCCTGAGGTTTAGGTTTTTGCTGGTTCCCTCACCACGACTGTCCTCCCTCCTCCTTAATTTTCTCTGCTCCCTATCCTGTTTCCCCTTGTCCCTCACCCCGGTTTTGTAAGCCAGGCTGCTTCCTCTTTCCCCCCTCCCTGGGACCATTTGTTGAGCCACTTCCCCTTTTTCAGGCCTGCTGTGCAGCCGTAGATGACGAGGGTGCAGCATCCCGGGCACACACTGGAGTAACCCTCTGCTTTGAACCGCCTGCCACAGCACATTTTAATCTCATCGACAACTGCACAAACTATTTATAATCAGCTCTCTGATTACATTCCTAAGGTCAACTTCCAAGTTAAAAGAGAGTAGCTGATACAGTGCTACAAAGCTCTTCTGCTCCAGCGGTTTCCAGAGCTGCTGGGCAGTATTGAAAGGCTGCAGTCAAAGGTGCCACCTCCCTCTTGGGTCTCCCACCTCGCTGCTGCAGCTCTCATATCCCCTGCCCTCCCTGCTCCCTCGCACAGAGGTACCTTTGGGAAACCCTCAGCAAAAAGTGCCTTCAGTTGATCAAAAGAAGCCCCAGCAGGTCAGGCCTGCACACCACAGACCACAGCAGGGCCTCCCCAGCTCATCCAGCCTGCATCTGGCAGCCGTCACAGCACCCAGCTGGGGACCGTGGGCATAGGTGATGCTCGGAGGTCTCCTGTTGCTCCCTGCTGCTGGGGTGTTCAGCAGTAGGTGGCTGCTGTCCTGTTGTCATCACAGACCCTGTCACTGTGCACAGCTAAACCACTTGTCTTTTTTTAACTGGTTTCAGCACGGCCAAACCCCACTCCTTCCATCACTTACTTACAAAGGGAAGACAGTGCCACCCTTTGGGCTTGACTACGGAAACCGCGACTCCTGCAAACCCCTAAGGCCTGTGGAGAGCTGGCCCTTAGAGCTGCAGAGCGACCAGGACTCCCCGCTACAGCAGCATGCTGGCCAGTGAGGCTTATACATCACATACAACCCCTAGGAGGATTACAGGCATGAAATACGGGGAAGGGTCTGGTTTTCGTTTCACTGCTAGATACATTTGCTCAGTACAAGCAGCAACTACTAAGCGTAACGCGAGAGTAGTGGTACAGGCTCCTAGTGTGCCACTGGGGGCTCGTTAAAGCTGATTCCTGCTTCTGATGCTTTTCCCATCTTCCATAGATCTCAAGAGACATTTTTATCATAATAGATGTAATCTTGTAAACTTATATAGACCCTATCCTGGGCAAGAAAAGGTTAACCTAGAATGACGGGCTCTTGGGTGGACCTGTGTCTGCTTTCAGTGTCAAGCCTGAAGGGCAGAGAGACCACAGCTCACTTGGGGTTATTTACTGCCTTCCTGAGGTCTTAATAATAGGCAGGCTGAATGGAGAATGCCACACATGTGGAGTCACCAGTCTACCTGCAGTCTGGACAACGGGACCAGACATCAGGTGAGGAAGCCATGGTCCCTGAGTGCATATCTGGGCTCAGGACCTCCTGCAGCAGCAGCAGCAGCAGCAGCAGCAGCAGCAGCAGCAGTAGCAGCAGCAGCAGCATCCCAATCCCCTGAAGTTCAGCCCTCACCCAGAAATCTCACAGCCTCAGCAGAGGCGAAGTGGGAGAGCAGAGCAGAGAGAACCAGCTGAGGATGAGGAGGCAAAGAAGGGTGAAGGGGTTCTGCAAGAGAACCGCTCTATACACAGGGGTTACATCTGCCTTTAGCCAGCCTTTTGCATTGCATCATGCAGAGGGGAGGGCTCTGTGTTTGGGGAAGCTGCTTTTAGCTGAATAGAATAAAAGGGAACCCAAAATGTTCTGGGTTTAGTACCAGAAGCAGACAGAGAGCGAAAGAGGAAATGTTTGTTTCTCTTAAGAAGGATCCTACAAATTTAAATCCTCCTGTAAGTCAGGGTTTAGCATTAATCATGGTTTTGTACAGAACAGTGTAAATTGCACAGTGCTGGTTGTTTCCACTGCTCTCTTTAAATGTCTTGTGGTTAAATAAGTGGAACCAGTATTTTCTTAATGGTCATGGAGCACTATGGTACCACTTGTCATCCATAGAAGTGCTCTTCATCCATAGATACATCTTTGCATCAGATACTCTCAAACCCCTCAGATAATACCACGATAGCTTTATGCATATGCAGGAAAACCTGTTATCTGGTCCTCCTTTAGAAGTAGGGAGACAGCTTTGTATGGCCCCTTTCTGTGTATAATTTGAAGCCAGGAGGACCTATTAAATCATCTAGGTTGGTCTTCTACACACCCCATGCTATTGAATTTCACTAGGTAAGTCCCTGTGACGCTCACCACGCTCAGCCAGGCAGAAGCATTTTGGTCTTGTGCAGCAGGAAGAGGCTGAGCACTGTCAGGGTCAGCAGCGGTGAACTATTGAATCTGAGGCCAAATCTTGCCTGCAAACACTAAACCAAACCACGCTGGAAAACAGCAGCTGTGCACCTTGTTTCCTTTTGAGACACTTTAATTATGTGACCTTTTCATGACAGAGCATCTTGGTCTCCAGCAAGAATAAATGATGCTTCATTTGGTTGGAAAAGTCAGGTCTTTTTTTGTGATTCACCAGGAAAATCCCAACTTCAGAATTTGATTTTTAAGATATAAAAATATGATTTAAGAGTCAAGTTCTTCTGCTTCCAGTAATCTCCTTTCCCAATGCAGCAAAGCAAGCTATTGCACTGTCCTTCTGCTTAAAGACAGTCACCACAGGTAGAGCAGAAGTTTTGTGGGGGTGCTGTGGGGTCGTTTTTTCACTACACATCACAGGACTATCAATGGTATGGCAGGGATCTGCAGGGGAGAATGCTGCATGGTTGGAAGTGTTCTCTAGGTAGGTCTAGGACAGCAGAGGCAATCCTTTTCTGCCTCAAAACTACCTGATCCTGGTTTACTCTGACATGCACTGAAACAGGGAGGCAGCAACACGGCGCTCTCACATACTTCAGGATGCAAGTCCCAGGATATAATAAACACTCAAGCTGACAGACAGCAACCAACCACAAAGAGCTGTGACGGGGTTACTTCATTCAGGAGGATTCTGGTTTTGCTTTTGAATGTTTCATTAATGCGAGCTTGGCCACTATTGTGCTATCTGCAGTGACGCCCTGTGGTGATGAAGTTTATCTCTGGCCCTGCTACCTCGAGAAACCAGTGAAATGCTGCTGTGACTCTCCTGCAGCCTGCAGCCCGTAGGAGGAAATACACAGCTGAAAGGTTCTCCCTGGTAATGAACAGCATTCCGTATAGGAATGTATTTTCCCATTGCTGTTATAATTTAGCCATTACTACTCATACTGCTAATATCTCTAAAAGCTATATCATACGCATACTGCCAGGCTTAGCAGAAAATAAATAAATGTGAGATTAATGTTAAATACATAAATTGCATATAAAAGCATAGTAATCTAATTTAAAATGAAGGAGAAACCACATATACTTCCAAGAGGAATACATTATATATATAAAACGACCTAAAACTAAATAACACATCATAGAATGGTTTGGGTTGGAAGAGACCTTTAAAGCTCCTCTAGTTTCAACCCTCTGCAATAAGCAGGGACATCTTCAACTAGACCAGGTTGCTCACAGCCTCTCCCAACCTGACCTTGAATGTTTCCAGCAATGGGACATCTAGCAAGTCTCTGGGCAACCTTTTCCAGTGTTCCACCACCCTCATGGTAAAAAAAATCCTTCCCTATACCTAGTCTGAATTTACGCCCTTTCAGTTTAAAACCATTACCCCATTACCCCTTATCCTGTTGTAACAGGCCCTGGTAAAAAGCCTTTCCCCATCTTTCTTTTAGGCCCCGCTTTTAAGTATTGGAAGGCCACAACAAGGTCTCCCCAGAGGCTTCTCCTCTCCAATCTGAACAACACCAAAATTGCATTTTTGAGTAATCTGCATGGGTTTTCTTCTGTTATGGGGTGTCCCGGTTTCAGCTGGGATAGCAGAGCACCAGTGTGGGTTCTGTTCTCTAGGACAGACTGACGTACCGCCATCACTGCTTGACATGCCCTTTTTTCTCCTTTTAACAAAACTACATTTGAAATATGCACTCTCCAAGGCTACTGTGGGAAGGGGGTGGACTGACTGCATTCAGCATAAGGATTCACATAGCCAGAATGAAGCATTTAACTTGGT
>JAOEHX010051505.1:19274-32248 GCA_025448015.1 Bolborhynchus lineola
ACCGGGGAGCGCCGAGTGCAGCCCCGCCCATGGCGCACCCTCCCCTCAGCAGAGCAGTGCGGGCGCTCTCTGCACCCTGAGCTCTGCACTGCGGCCTCCCCTCTCTGTCTGGGTGCCTACATCGGACACCACCGGGGCAGCCAGAGCAGAGCTCACAGATTGAGGTCATAAGGTGGGTGTTCACCATCCCGCTCAAACTGCCTGTGTGAGTTGCCTCGGAAACGCCCTGGTTGCTCACACTCAAACTGCCTCGAACTCGCCCTGGTTGTTTATGCTCCCTCAGGCAGTTTTTACCCAGTTAGGGCTGGTGCCACCTTTCCTGGCACCTCCCCCTGTGAGTCAGCTCGCTCGCTGAGCTGCCGTCTTCTGGGCAAGCCCTGTTGAGGACTTGAGGCTCCCTGGGTGCCTGTTGCTGCTCTGAGTTGAAGCTCCTGGACGACAAGCCTCCCCCCGATCAGGTGCTGCAGGCGTCCCCTCTCAAGACAGTCACCTCTTCAAAACATCCTACAAGTTTAGTGCTGATGCAGCCTCTCCCTACAGCAGAAATAACAGTAGCATTGGTAAAAAACAATAGCATTATTAATTTACTAAGTAGAAATCTTAATATAAATACAGAGATAGCCTACAACTTAAAGTAGCAGTTTACGCTCAGATTTGTAGAAACAAATTCATATCAGAACCTGCCAAAAAAAGTCACAGAAATTATTGTACCTGGTTAAACTACTTACAACTTAACCAAAGAGGAAATAGTGGCTACGTAATAGACCATATAACCTGAAAACAAAGAACTGAAAGAACAGAAATGGGAAAAGGACACAAAGATAAACACAGAAAGGTCATTTCTGCAAATCAGGAGGAAAAAAAAAAAAAAAACCCAAAAAAAAACCAAAACCAAACCCCAATACCCTCTTTCTCAGTAATATTATATTAGTGGCTCCTCCCACAATGGGCCTTAGCAACAATGCAGCCACTTGGAATACTTTCAGCCACGACTTTTTTGGACAAACAAAAGAAGTGGGAGAGAAAAAAGAAGAGACACATGTCACGTGGCACAAGAGTGTTTATCACTTCCACTGCTAAATGCCAGTGACTTTTGTATTTGTGCTTATGGGCAGGAAATCCTAGCTTGTTTGCCAAGGAGCACATCATACTGTGATTATGGAAGGAGGTGATAGCCATCTGCCTTATTCCCTCAACAACTCAGACTACTTTCAGAAACTGTATGGAACAGTTCAAAAAGACTACATTGTGTGAACACAGCTCTACTGGAATGCAATCAGTATGAATATTTGCTGTGAGAACACTCAAATTATTCCCATACCTGGTGTTTGTGCATTTGTTGGAGCTTTTTGTTGTGGACATCCCATTTCCCTGCTCCCTCCTCCAGACGTACTGTATCCCTGGTTTTCCTGCTGCTCTGAAGAGCCACAGAATTTCTGACCTCAATGCATTTTTGACTTGATAATAGATTGGTATGCACTATAAACCTACCACATCCCACCAGGTGATAAAAATTGCTCCAAACAGTTGAAAAGCTAGCTCTTACAAATACTTGATTATGGAATGTATTTCCAACCTTAACAGTCCTTCAGAACAGCAGAAGTTTTTCTGAATCTGGACAACCACTGAAATTGTTGCAGTGGCCTCCTCCTGCAACATGGCATCAATAACAGTGGTCTGAGTTCTTACATAAAAGAGTCACCTGTTTCAGAACAGAGGCAGCACAAGACCTCAACAAATAGCAAAGTATGGGCTTTTCTCAAGAAAAAGAATGTGGCTGAATCTGACCATAGGTGTACAAAAGTGCCAGGAATTATACCCACCTCCAAATGCTGAACATCTAGTCCCAACTCCCCTTTCAAAAGAACTGGGACAGGGCAGACTTGTGGTTGGAACATACTGCATTTATAGCTCACTGCAATTCTCATAAAAAGAAAGCAGTTCTTTATCCTGTGGTGCAGTCAGGGCTGGCACTAGGAGGATGGCTGAGCCATAAATCAGTCCCCTCCTCCTTCCTTGTGCCAAACAAACCATGGCAGAGAAATTGAACCCTGCTCCTTTGATATTCTGGAGGGCCTACATCCTAATTTACCAGTCAAAGACATCTTGTTGCCTTTCTCTGGCCCTTATGCAACTGTGGTGATTATACAACACCATGCATGCTTTGAAACTCATTCACAGACCAACATTGCTCATAGATTTGTACAACACTCCAGATGAGCTAAAACAGCTACCTGGGAATCAAACACTATGCACGACAAAGGAAAACTATGATTGGAAAATAAATAAATAAATAGATAAATAATTGCTGGGCTGTCAACCAAGACAAACGCCATAAACTATTGTGTTTGCAATATCACACTGCATGTTTCAGTACTTGAAGTCATACAGTTTATACTTTACTGATCGATTTGCATACCATATCGATCTCAAGGGTTGTGTAATGCATTTGATTTGTGGCACTTCTACATAATTTTCTGATTAAGTTACTTCTTTAACCTATTGACCTTTACTGTTAATTAAAGAGCCTATGTAAATGTTGAGCCGTAATCAACTTGCACACTACCAAGTGGAATTTACATCTTGTGGGAATTATTTACTCTAAGCTTTTACACTGACACTGTGTGGTGTGCAATGGACATTTTCATCCTTTTCAGTTTAAATCTGTGAAGCATCCTAGGAATCTAACTTTCTTCCAACAACTTTCAGATAAAATTCTGACTGACATTTGGTCATTAAAAAAAAAAAAAAAAGAAAAAAAGTTCACACAACAAATTTCCATGTTGAAAGCATAAAAGAGAAATAGCAAGTTATCTGTGTTTAGTTTGCTTATGCAACTGGTCACTTGTAGTAACACCTGTTGGACACTCAAGAATTCAGAATGGGCTCAGATATCTACTGTGTGTAACATGTAGACCTATTTTATATATACCCAACAAGAAGTCTCTGCTCTACGGAGCTGGCAGCATGTTACATTCAGCACTGGTTCTCACTGACATGGAATCCTAATTTGAGCAAATCAGTTGGTGAACAAAGCAAAACAACACAATATATCACAGTCATTGCATTGCACTATACTCTGTTCATTATTGTTGAGAAAATTTAATTTTAGTAATTTATGGCACTTGGGTGTTCTTACTAAGTGCAGTATAGTATTTTACTGATTCATTGTAAAGCTAGAGGACATCTCAATAATTCAGTTAACAAACAAACCACAATGTTTCATGAGTGTGAAAAGTGTTATATTGATAGCTTGGAAAGTCAGCAGTTTGACAACATATATAAACTAAGTATTTAGAAGCTGCAGTTATGAATTCCTTACAATCACATCTCTTCCTGCATATACCCCAACAAAAAAGTTCAGTAATCACTGTGGGCCAAAGAGTATGACAGTGCTATGCCTCTTCAGACAGTTCTTACTACCCAAAAGTGAGCAACCAGGGAAAAAAAAATAATAACTAAAAAAAATCCACTAACTTGCTCAATTAACGATGGCCTTCAGATCGAGCTATGCCAGTTAGGTTAAATCCAAAGAACAAATGAAAAAACCAACAGGTATAAACATAATGATATAAAACAAGCTGGTGAATTGAAGCTGAGTGGGTTACACTCCATGCAGACTGGACAAAGCTAAAGACATTTCCAAACAATTGAAACCAAACCCTCAACTTTTCTATACAACTGCTTGCTTTCCAAAACCACTGTATGCTGACTTTATACATAAGAAGGTCTGTTTTCACAACAATATTAGTTCCCTTTTTATTATTTAAAGTTCAGAAATCCTTTCCTGACTGGGGATTTTACTTTACTTACCTTGTTTCCATACAGACAGCTGCAATCACAGACCTTTTCTCAAAGCCAATTTTCCTCTTATGCCATTAATTAAGCTGCTGAAATGCAGACTGAAATATTTCCTCACTGTACAAGGCAGCTCTACACTGTTGGCCACAAGTGTCCCTGCATTAAAATCCACAGAGTGAAGCAAATAAAATGGCAGAAGGTGGCTAACTCAGATCAAAGTAATATGTTTTTCACTGCAGTACATGCAAATGAATCCATCAGCATTTTGTGAACAGGAAGAATCTACTTCTACATTAGATCCAGAAGACCACCAATGCTAGAATATGGTAACTTGCAATACAGACATTTATCAGCCCTTATTATCACATGCAGATGCAGAGTAGAAATTTGCGGAATTCCTTGAGTTTTCAGTATTCTCTTTCTCTCTCTTCCACCTTCAGCTCTACTTCCTACCTATATGCTTCACTTTGCCATCTTAGTCTCCTTAATTGCACACTTTAACATTATTCCCTAAACTAATTAGAATGCATTGTTATGTTGGCTCTGTGTAACTTGTTCAATCCTAGTGCTGACTGACACTGCTACAAGTGTTCTGCAGCAACTGTTTTTTCCTCCATGGGTTCAAGTATATTTCCCAATATGTTTTGTCTGCTATTGGTAGGAGAGGAAAACATAAAACTACCATTCTTCTATCTTGTCAATTAGTTTAAAGATGTGACTGAAATGCAGTGAAGTTCAGATTTAAACTGAATTAAGATTTTCTGAATGAGGACAATAATAATCATGAGAGAGATTTAAAGATAAGTTACTTTATGAGAAACCTGCAGACCAAATTGAGGTACAAGAGTCCTATGGAACACATGCACCCTTCCTATTGGTGGGAACTGCTATGGTAGGAATGTGTTCCAGTGTAATCCAATGGGATTTATCAAAGGGAAATAGTGTAGTTTACTCACTAGGGCTAATTTTGATTACTTCTTCCCTAGGCTTCACTGGAACAATTATCAAAGTGAAAATACACATTCCTTCCATTGTCAGTAATGGAATAGCTCCTGCTGGCTTTTTGCTGTCCATGTATGTAGGCAGTAAGAGGTCTCTAAGCCAGTTACCAGAGGACATAAAAACCCTCTACATTTAAAATATTCAGCTTGCTCAACAAAGAATTCACCTTGATTAGTAGAGTGTATTAAATTTCACCTACTTAACTTTGCAGCTTGATTACTGAAGTATGCAGCTTAATCAGCACAGCATGCAACTCATGACAACATGTACCACCTTAAACTGAAACTAATGCTAGGACCCAACAGAATCCCCAGTATACGTCTCTGAGGAAAACATGTAGTGCAGGAGATTCAAAGCAGGCTCCTAGGTCCATAAAAGAACAATTAAAGCGTTCAGTGTCAGCAGCAACCGTGTGGTTTTGTAAGGTGTATGATTCAGGCTGTAAAGTTTCAACTGTCCAGTAGCAGGAGTAGTCAGGCAACAGACCACTTCCTTCAGGGCTAAACCAAGCAGCGCCCTCATCTGTAATACTTGTCACTGGAACCACAACATCCTTTTACTTATCCATGGGCAGTACATGGCCAAATCCACTTTCAGTATTTAATGTTAAGAACACCTGAGATAGTATGTAAATTGTAATGATAATTTACCTCTATTGCTGACATGCTTGCTATATTCAAATATCTTTCCTAATTTCCCTGGGATAATGAAATCCTGTTTTGGAAGGCCAGTGATATTAATCAAGCTAAACTTGAGAACTAGAAAGGTGTTCAACTCTACACAGTTAGGATGTGGAGGCATTTCAGATATGAACCAAGTATGGGTATTAAATACTCCTAAAAAGATAGTTCAGACACAGTGGTTCTGCTTGGACTCTTTGCTGCCCAGAAATTAACTAACATAAATAGGAAGTAACTTCACTTTCAGTAGATTATAACTACAAGTTCTGTCCATAGCCTGTGAAGAAATGCAGTTATAGCTGTAGCTTTCTGTAGCTATCACTCTACATAGGATTTCCTTGATGGCATTTTTCCCCCCATGGTTATCTTATATGCTCTGAACACCTGAAATGAACTCAGTGTTATAATTTATGGTACAGATTCTAAGACTGCTGCAGTTAACAGAAACACATGTTGTCTACAGGGGAATTTTGCAGAGTATGTGGCATTTACCAGAGCATAAATCTTAACAATAGAGGTACCTGTACTAATATAATTCTTAACCAACACCCTTTCCTTTGGATAACACACATTCAACTAAGGAAAAGAAAAATAGTTATGTCTCAAACTCCAGCTACTCAGCTGTTTTGCAGCAGACCTGGATGCCATTCCCATCTCAACAAACCTAGAGCTATTAATAGTCAAGGTTTTAGCTAGGCAACTTCTCAGCCCATTAAAAAAAAAAAAAAAAATTAAAAAAAAAATTCAAACTTTGACAATCGTGAGACAAATAAAGTACAGAGACTACTACTTAAAATGCTCTGTGTAAAACAAACCCCCAAAACGCTCAAACCCATCCAGCAAAAACAAAACAAAAAAAACCCCAAAAAAACCCAACCAAACAAAAAAAACCCACACACAACCCAAAAACAAAGTAACAAAATTTAATCTTTTTAATTCCTCAGAGAGGTTCACATTACTAAGGAAAGCAAGCAAATACCAAACAGCATGGAACTTTGACTGTTTACATTCCTACACAGAAAATATAAACACATCTCGTATCTCAATATCTCAATCTTTCAATTAAGAAGTTTGGTCAGGTAAGACCAAACAAAAGCTGCATTTTTCATCCATCTTAAACCACATACCTAAAAACCCAGCGTAGTGATAGAAGTATGCTAGCATCAATTCAGACCCACTTCCCAAAGATGAAGGGGGCCTATAGGGATGCGGGGGAGGGACTCTTCATTAGGAACTGTAGTGATAGGACAAGGGGTAATGGGTTCAAACAGGGGAAGTTTAGATTGGATATGAGGAAGAAATTCTTTACTGGGAGGGTGCTGAGGCACTGGAGTGGATTGCCCAGGGAAGCTGTGAATGCTTCATCCCTGGTAATGTTCAAGGCTGGGTTGGACATAGCCTTGGGTGACATGGTTTAGTGTGAGGTGTCCCTGCCCATGGCAGGGGGTGTTGGAACTGCATGATCTTAAGGTCCTTTCCAACCCGAACTGTTCCATGATTCTATGATTTAGTGCATTTTCTCCAGGGATTTCCAAGCATGTCTTACAGATGTTCCTTACAACATCCTTTGAAACTGTCCCATTTCATGCACTGCCACAGGTAGTTCTTTCATTTTCAGACTACCCATTGGCTAACTAAAGCTGTAGTTTTAGTTTGTGTGATAAATTAATGCCATATATTCCACAGTCAGTTTGGCTCTTTAGTTGTGTATCAGTAGTAAGGAGGAGGAATGAACTGTATCTACACAGAAAAAAGCAAGAATAGTTAATAAATCTTTATAACACCGAACTTCTCATATTCAGAAGCCCTAAAGAAGAACTGTCAGATCTTTGGAAAGCAAGAGACAAACACTTCTGAAAGTGTGGTCAAGGACATAAGGTGAGGTTACCGCAAAGCAATTTATCAGATAAAAGTGTGTGCAATGGTGCTGAGGTCATCGTAAACCTGTTTGTGTGCTCTCACCAGGCTGATTTGTGATAGAGTTTACAATACCTCATAATTGTTGATGTTCATTTGCAGCATTTGATGCTCTTTCAAGGTTCTGTACATAGTCCTGCATTAGTTTAATGTACAGCTCCTTATTCTACGTGCTCACTGCAATCAACAGTGTGAATGTCTGTGAATTTGTAACTGCTCATTTTATTTCTCTATTTTTTTTCTGGGTTTTTTGTTATTTTATATAACATTGATGATTTCAGTATATTAACAAATGCTTCCAAAACCTCTTTGTTCTCAAGGCAGCTTGCATTATTTAACCTAATCTGCTGTTGCAATACAAGGTAATAGCTGTGTTGTATGAGTCTAAAACCAATATCAGTGTGATGTTTGGTGGGTTTGGGTGTGCCACAGCCACCACAAAGCCATCATTAGTAATTTGTGGGCAGACAGCAGTCTTTGCTAATGAAAAGATAAGGACTGAGTTAGTACATATTACAATTGTTTGTAACTTGTTAGAAATGACTTGCACCTAAAACTAAGACCACCTTTTAGCTTTAGAATTAAAAACGTCATCCATTTGCTTTTCTTCTTTGCAGACAATTTCAGTTCTTAAGTCTTCTCAAGAAAATTGGAGGTTAAAAGAAGCTTTTCAGACAAACTCTTCAGACAGATCCAGTAAATGAATGGGATAGCTGGCTCACTTATGATTCTCCTTTTTAAGCTACAAAAGTTTCAGATTTTTATCTTTTTGGTCCTTTTGAGTAAATGGGAGTTTTGAATTTTAGCTTCAATAAAGTCTTTCTTCTTCTGGAAGAAGTGGCTGTCGTATTCCAAACACCAGTGTCATTAGCCTTAGAAATTCCCATCCCAGTCCTCGCCCAGTGGACAAGTTGCTGTTTAAATGCACAGAAATCCATGGGAATTAGTTGCATGTGCTGCAAAGGAGAACACACAGCTTCAAAATCCCAGCATCAGGGCCTGGAAGATGCAGAGCAGGTGTGCTAATGGGATTTCATAGCAAATAGTTGGGCTTCAGCATATGCACAAAGCGTAAGAACTGTCCCATGCCTCCAGCCAGACATGGGGTAAGGAATATGTTGTCAAATAAGAGAAGACACATTTTGATTTTCTTCTGAGGAAATCTTTTGAAAAGTAGAAGTGCAGTAAGGAAAAGCTTCTCCTCCTTTTGCTCTCCCTTTCTAAGGTGTTAAGAGGGTTTTTTACTGCATTCTTTGATAACTAAGCTGATGCTACCTTTAGATCCTGGGCACTACTGGACAACTAATAAATTAGTTGAAAAATAGGAGCTAGCTGGGGAGAAAAGAATTGGGTCAAATCTTATAAATAGCTCCTGATAAAAAATATAGGAACAAGAGAGAACTCAAAACCATTTCATGGGAAATGCCAAAATGTTTCCTTTCAGTGCTTTAATGATCCAACTTCTTTGCTTTTTGCTTCAAATCAGCATTTTTTAGTTTTTTTTAAAAAAAGAAAAAAGGATCTACATGCTAAAAAAGGAAATAACCCTTTGTTTGGGAGTTAAATAAACCAAAACCATAATAAAATACTTTATTTTAGGTTAAATGAAGCATTTCAGATTGTGCCTATGCTAAATGCGGAGGTTTTGTTGTTGAAAAAGCATTTACTTTTTGACCTTAACCAATTTCCTTCTCAGTCTTGGAACTGTGGGAAGGTGAAGAAGCTATTTTTCTCCCTCCTTCTCCTATTCCAGTGTCCTTGAAGCATTACATTTCCTTAGCAGAGTTTTTGAGAGTGAACAGGATTTCCTGGAAGCAAACCTGTCTGTGACCAGCCAGAGAATTTCTTGTGCTGAAATACTTTGTGTCTGTGTTCTTTCTGAGAAAGCCCTGTTGCTGCAAAACACTTTGCTGAGCACTTTGCTTGGACATGCATTCAGTGAACAATTATTCCATGTGTGTTTTTATTATAGCAAGAGTAGGATTTGGATTCCTGTAATATTCTGTGAGCAGTGGAAATACATACTTTGCCTTTGGAGACTAAGGAGTCAAATGAGATTTGCTAAACCTCCAAAGCTTACAGGTTGGAACTAGTTAATTAGGATTGCTGCAGAACCCCTGCAATTATATTCATTTCTTATCCAGCTAAGTTGGCTACTGCATGGAAATTACACCTCTAAAGCTGCGCTGGTGTCCAAATGCTATAAATTTTAGTGTCACACTATGGTATCTTTATCTCTCATGCTGGTACCCTTATTGCTTTCAGTAGTGTTGAAAAACACTTCAGGACTATAAAGTGCAAGGAGTTGCGAAGGAAAAGAAGGCAAAAACGTGATGTTTTTGCCCAGATGCAGCTGCTCAAGTGGTTGTCACTTCTATTGCTTTGTCTGCAATAGGGTGAGAAGCCAGGCAATGAATGTCCTCTGTTCTGCAATATGCAACTTGTGTGCTCTGTAAATGGAAGAAAACCAGTGCACATCTAGGACTCCACTTCAGGTTCTCTTCTTACAATGGCTGAGAGCAAGAAATGGTAGCAAAGTGGTGGAAAGCAAGGCTGGATAACTGAAAAGAGGGCAGCTGCTCTTGCCCTTGTTACAGTATTTGCCTTTTCAATTTCCTGTGTGATCTGGGACTGAGTGTGCTGGGGTATGTGGGGCAGGGAAGATAAAGTCACCTGGGGTCCAGCATCAAGCTCCCAGCCAGCCCCACTCAGGTTCATACCCAGGGGGTCTGACATAAAGCTGAATTAGCCCAGAACTCTAAATGATGTCAATGATGCTATATCTGTTGCTCTTCTCTGGCATAGCTGAACTCTTAAATACAGCCTTAATCATTAATGTTTTTTGCGCATTCTTACCATTTCTTTTTGGGAAGAGATAGCTCCATAGCTGAAATCAAATTTCTGCCTGCTCTTTGTTACTCTGTCTTGATTATGTGTATAGGGAGGAAAAGAGAGTAGGGAAAATCTAGATTCTCGTGATGTTTTGAGGGAATGAAATAGCAAAAATGTTCCTGTGAAAAAAAATAAATTGTGTGGATTTACTGTAAGTTAAACATTTCCTAGATGTATGAATGTTATTATCTAGATTGAGAATATTATATGGAAATATCATTTAAGTTTCATGCCCAAGTCCCAGTATAACTTCCACTGAGTCAATAGAAAAGATTGCAATGTGTTGAACGGAAGTGAGATGTAGGTCTATAAAGGAGGTTTTCTTTTCACAGGGGACATTGCTTTGCTGTATGTACTCTTTGTTTCTTAGGAATGTCTCTCAGAGGTACTCCTGTCATTTCTCTCATCAGAAACATGTGATTAACAATCTCTTTTTAAGCTTTATTGTACAATTCAGCTCACTAATCCAGTACATATGTGCATAGTTCTGGAAACTTGAATTGTCACTACATTCATCCAAGCCAGTATAGGTAGACTTGCAACTGTCCTGGAACCTGACAAATCAAATCATTTTAATGAACCACAACAAACAGTTCATGTTGAAACAGCTGTAAGCACAATATGCAAATTGTGTTTACTGGTAGTTTATGCTCCAGAGAAATAATCTTTATATGACTGCTTTATTATTTACAGTAGTTCCAAAATTTAATTTTAGTCAACATTGACAGTTGCCATCCATGTCAATACTTGGACTGCTATATATGGAAAATGCTAAACATATGCAGAGATCTTGTGTTTGTGAGTTGATAATGTGGTTGACAAATGAGTATAACAATATCCACTCATTTCTGAGTACTCAGCTTAAATTCACCTGAGGTCTGTGGTAGCAGAGTGAAGAGGAAGGTCAGAGGAATAGGAATGAAGAAGAAATAAAGGAATGACTCCAGAGAGCAGTGGGTATAATAAAAGCATGACAGACGATGATTAATTATATTTTAGAGTCAGATAATTCCCAGAGAATATGTGTGCATGATAAAACTTTCTAACCTTTCAAGTTGTAATTAAATGAGAGGTACACTAATCTGACCAAGTAGAGACTAAACCAGCACTAATGCACGTATTAAAAATGTGTTACTTTAAATAAGCAATCCTACGTGACATGAATGAAGTCAGAGGCATTAAATGCAAAAGACAGAACTGAGAAACAATTTAGAGAAAACTAAAGGAGATTATGAGATGTGAATTACAATGTGTAAGATGGAAGGAGCAGACTTAGTAAGAGCAGCTATTGCTGGAAGATAGGGGTGAAACCCTATCTAAGCTTCTCTACCAACAACAAAGCTGGTGAAGGGTCTAGAGCACAAGTCTGATGAAGAGCAGCTGAAGGAACTGGGGTTGTTAAGCCTGAAGAAAAGGGGGCTCAGGAGAGACCTTACCGCTCTCTATAACTACTTGCAAAGAGGCTGTAGCAAGATCAGAGTTGGCCTCTTCTCCCGAGTAACAAGAGGAAGAGCAAGGGGAAATGGCCTCAAGTTGCACCAGGAGAGATTTAGGTTGGATATTATGAAGAATTTCTTCACTGAAAGAGTTGTCAAAAATTGACAAGGGAAGTGGTGCAGTCACCATCCCTGGCGATGTTTAAAAGATGTGTAGATGCGACACGCAGGGACATGGTTTAATGGTGGACTTGGCAGTGTTAGGTTAATAGTTGGACTCGAAGATCTTGCAGGTCTTTTCCATCCTAAATTATTCCATGATTCTATAATACAAGGACTTTGTAAACCACATCTGCAGTGGGTTGTCTGTTTCCTGAAACACTCAGCTTGTTCCCTGGGGAATGCTGTTTTCAACTTTTATGCCCTCTGCTGCACTCCATGCTGAATCTTGAAGAGGAAAGACTATGAAATTAGGGTCATGTTTGAGATGGATGTGCTGGTGATAGACTGGTCTTGGTCTGCCTTTGTAAGAGTCTGTTTATTGTCTTTCTCTGTTGTCTGAAAATGCGCTGGGAAAAGTGACCATAGCAAATGACTGTAGTATTTCTGTTGTTGCTTCATTCTGATTCGTTAGGAGTCTTTGGGAGAACAACACCAGAAGGAGCTCATAATCCCTCCCTTTTCCTATAGCTAATCTTGGAGCTATCCCCTTTCCCTCCTGTGGCTTTTTCTTCCTCCTTGCTGTTCCACTTTTTGCCTTCCCGCATGAGACACCAGCCATGGGCAGCACTGCTCTCTGTCTTCTTCTTTACCAAGTTGTCTTTCTCATCTTCTGAGCAGTGTTTACTGGAAGCTCAAAGCTATTCCACTCCTACTTTGTGGTTATAGCTGAAGGTCATAAAGATAAAGCAGAGATGTTCCTAAGACATTTACAAGAAGTAAAGAGTGTTTTTTTGGGCTTTCCTTATCAAATGCTTGGATTATAGAATCATAGAATACGTAGGGTTGGAAAGAACCTTAAGATCATGCAGTTCCAACACCTCTGCCATGGGCAGGAACACGTCCCACTAAACTGTGCTACCCAAGGCTATGTCCAACCTGGCCTTGAACACTGCCAGCAATGGAGCATTCACAACTTCCCTGGGCAATCCACTCCAGTGCCTCACCATCCCTCACAGTAAAGAATTTCTTCCTCATATCCAATCTAAACTTCCCCTGTTTCAGTTTGAACCCATTACCCCTTGTC
>JAOEHX010051506.1:0-17796 GCA_025448015.1 Bolborhynchus lineola
CTAAACTGTTCTTATCTCAACCTGTGGGAGTTGCATTCTTTGGATTCTCCATGTAGCAAACTGCGTGGCTGATTTACAGCCTAAACCACGACAATGATACATAGGTTTGCTGTCAAAGGTGTGGGCTCTGCTATTGGCCAGATTACACACTGGCGTATGCGCCAGTTTACTGGCTTAGTGTTCAGGCTAGGCTATTGTGTGTTGCTTCCTAGGAAAGCTGTAGTAAATAAAGAAGTATGATAGATGTAGTTGGTCCAATTAAAGAAAAATGTGGTACTGCAAATCTACAAATACAATCATATTGAAAGTTACTCTACAGCAAGTTATTAAAATTTGATTTTATGACTTTTCTTTCATCTAGTGTAAATAGTGGTCAGCACAGTTAGCTGGGGAGCTGCATTCAAAAGCCAACCTGGGCAACAGGGGCAGCCTCCCTCCCTCCTTCATGCTCCCTTTCCTGGGGAGAGGCGACAGCTAGATGCCAGAGATGAAGGCAAGCTAATGAGAAGCACATTAGAAGATAACAGGAAAGTTAGAGAAAGTTATCTCTGGTAGTTTTAGCAGGAAAGTTTTATTATACCTTTTCATTTTTTTCCCCAAGAAACCTTTTTTGGCAGTAGAAATCATTGTTTTCAGATTGTCAATTTGATTTGACAATCTGAAAGGCAATAATCATTAAAATTTCTGCCTTTTTTAGTGCATGTTTCAGATAGCTGTGATAGAAAATATGCCTGCTGTGGGCTGGAGAAAGTGATGTTGCCTGCCGTTGCGGAAAAGTAATGTTTCTAGTTACAATTCTAGTCTTAATAAGTCATAAGCTTGATCTCTTGCATGGGCTTATGGGGCTTCACGCATTAAAACCAAACAAACAAACCAACCATAATCTCCAGATAGTGTCAAATACAGAAGACCAGATGAAACATGACTCAGTATGTAGCTGTACTTAGTTCTGCACAGGGTCTTCCATTTCAGTGTAGTTGGAGATCTCTCTCTTGTTTGAAGCCCTTTCTGGAGGAGCACATTTAATTGCCTGCAGGATCATTTCTCTTTCTTGCTGACTGTTCCCAGCAGCTGTGTTTGACAACGGGGAAATGCTCTGTGACAAGTGGAGCTGGGCTAGGGCCAGCCATCAGGCTGTGCTAAATTGAATTTGTACCTGAAAGAGCTGGAAATGATCATAGATTGCACTTCATGAAGATCTCAAAGTAAGATTTGATTTCTCCGGAGTAGCCTTCCTTTGGTAAGTTCTTGATAAACTCAAATTGCTTGATAAACTCAGAATATGCTTTACAGAAATCAAACTATTTCCCTTGCACAATGTTGCTGAAGAAAGAAGAGTTGTTACAAAGCCAGTTGTTTTGTAAAACCCTGGTAACAGGTCATGATACCCTATTTTGGGGGCATTTCTCAGGCCAGTTAAAGCAATGATGTATTTTACCCAGGGACTTTATTGCTTACACAGAGGTAAGTAGTGTCTTGTAACTGGAATTAACTGTGTAGTCATTTACTGGGGAAAATCTTGGATTTGAACTGTGAGCATAGCTCTGTAGACTTTTTTGTTATTTAAATGCTTTGGTTTCATGTTTGTTTGGCTTTTATGCCACTATTGATATCACAGTTTATTTCCTGATCTTAGCCAGTACATACAGAATGTTTCAAAAAAGCCAAATCCCCAAACCCACAAATCATACTGTTCACTGAGTGGCTAATATAAATGTTTATGTATGATCTCACTGAATTTAGATTGTACTGTTAGAGGTAATCTTTAGCAAAATTCTCTAGCTAGAGAGAAGCAGGTGTTACGTTTAAAATTAGCATATAGAGTGCCATTAAAATAATGATGGAGGTTCACAGATTTTCATTCTAAGTGCTAATCATCTTATCTTGTGGATGGGTTGACTGCTGTGCCTTACTCCATGGGGCTTCATGGGTTTGGACAGTTGGCCTAAATTAAGCTGTAAAAGGCTGGAGGTGGTAGAAATAGGAGCACAGATATGGGTAATTTGTCACATCTGCTAAATATTTGCCTGCTGAACCCGTCAGCTAAATTAAAATTTCTTTCTCCATCCTTGATCTTTGCCAGTGTCACTGTTAGGTGTAAAGTATTATACTCTGTGGGGTGTCCTGAGGCTTTGTGGTGTACTGACTTGAATTGGCAGGCAAATTAAAAATTACAATGGGCTAGGGATATTGTAAGTAGTATGGGGAACTAGAAAACTACTAGGGGTTGCAGCTTTTTTGGCAAGCTAAAATAGCAACATGAAGAATTTATGATTTACTAAGATTGTCCAGGGGAGCTATAATTATAATTGTAATCTATGATGACTCTTCTCCTGTTCATTTAGCCAAGACTTCATGAAAGACTCAGTCAAATCAGCGCCCATACCTTTACGAATGTACATTACTCTTTATCATTTATCTGCTTGTAAATTTGTTGCTTTCCGGAATACACTAGAAAAGGCTAAAATTCATATGAGACTGAAGATTAATTGCAAAGATTGCATAAATTATTAGGAAGTCTTTAAATGCTATAGTAAATTAGGTCAGAGAAGGGAAATCAAGGAATTAAAGTTGTGGGTTTTTTTTGAATGGAAAGCTATTGTAGTGGTGGTATTTGTCTGTAGCTCACTGTTTGTATGCATGAACGGATCACAGGCTTTTTTAGGACTTTGATGCACTTTAATAGACCTCAATCCATTTTGAAGTGTGTATGAGCACACATCCTATAAAATCTTTGAAGAAACGGGTAGCAGCCCATACATCTGGGAATTTCAAAATAGATTGTGTGTTTATACCAAAGTACTGAATGATCTCTCATGGCCTTTCTATATCAAAGTGTTGTTATTCTGAAATGGGTACTGGTTTGTATCATAAATCTCTGTGTTGAGAGTATTTATTTTTACGAGGTTTATAAGAATAAATGTTATAGTATTCTTTTTAAAAGAGACTAAAATGATGAATGTGTGACTTCTGGTACCCATTTTTTGATCCATACGTAGAAACTGGTTTTCAGACTTGCACACAGCCATGCTCACTGCAATTTGCCAGTGTATTCAGTGCAGACGTGCTACAATAGTGGCCTGTTTTGTCATAGCTGCATTTAGGAACTTGATTTTTAAGTTTCAGATTTCCGAAATCTGTTTAGAAATGACAGAGGATGATTTATGATAGAATTTTGCATACTGTTCCTTACATTATAAAACGTGATATGACATAGCCTCACAGAAAAATGAATTAATGATGAGTACAGGTCTTGATTTGCACTATGCACTTAAGAGGACAAAAAGCCACGCATGTGCCTGAATATTTGCGAAACCAGGGCATGTAATCTCACTTCAGGAAAGCAGCCCAAGTTAGGAGAGCATCCAACCCATATACGAATCTTAAGTATCTATGGATTTCAAAATCCCACTGTCTTTTCATTGGGCTTTAATAGGCACAAGTGATCCTTTAAATTGTCATACTTTTCAGAGCTGAGGCTTAAAGAAAAATACTGGGTTTACTGTTGGTGTAGTAGCCAGTCTGACTGAACTGAAAATACTATCCTGGCAATCCCAATGAATAGAGTAATCCTTTTGTGTTTAACCTACTTGTTTTAACTTATGATTTCCTTTTAATAAATCTGTTAGGAAAGAGTAATGGGAACATTTTATTCTTCCTCATAATTTTTATTGAATAGCTTGCACTCTATGAAACATTACATCTACATGGATCTTGACATGAACTTCGGGAATAGACATTGTTTGATCTCTGTAATAATTTTATACAACTTTTAATTACCTTTGTATTTCCAAGTTTCAATAGACTTTTATTTCATACTGGAAGTGATGGGAGCAATACTGAGGCTGACACAGTCCCTGAACAAATCATGCTAGAAAGGATAAAGTGTACAAAATAGTAATGGTTAAAGAAGTCACTGCTGTGCTGAGACTTTATGCTTATTCTGGTTTGCCTTTAGGTTGTAATTGACACTTTTCTATTGTTATTCCATTCATACAATGCTAGCAGTAGCACTGTTACATGTCATTGTCACCTGTGTTTCTCTGCTAAGCAGACTATTAAATATCTGAACCCAAAATTCCTTCATGGTTGAAAAAGTAATTAAGAGTGTTGTTTCCTGAACTTCATACCATGTTTTCAGTTCGCATTCAGGTTCTTTGAGCTGGTGATGGTGATAGAAAATACACACAGCTCTCGCTAACTCCCTTCTTCATTTGCTTTTCACAGGGAGGAGTGTTAGTCCAAAATCAGAACACACAGCTTGGGAAAGGAAAGCAGCCAAGTAGTAATTCCTGCTGTGATACTGGTGTCCTGGTGTCTCTTGCCAAATCAGCTTCTCTGATACTTTCTGATTTGGCCTTTTGCTATTAGGAGTGGAAACTCAAAGCTGAGGACTTTCAACTTCTGCATGATTTCAAATCAGACTACTTCAGTTCTGTGTAATTAGCAAAAGAAATGGAGCTTGTTAGAAAACATGGGAAGAGATTTAGGAGTTGAGAATTGGGATTACTGTTTTCCCATTAATCCTTCCATACTGTTCCTTCTTTCCTTTCTGCAGCCTGATTTAGTTTTGTTTTCCTCTTCTCTCCCTCTTCCTTATTTGACACACAGCATCCTGTGTACTGCATATATTTATTTTCTGTCAGACCTCATCTCCTTTTTTATTCCTTCTATTCCATATATGCTGTTAAAATTTAATGCCCCTGTGACGGGAAGGAGTGCGGGCACAAGAAAGCAGGCAGAATGAGTGCTGCTGTAGAACACGCAAAAGCACAACTCTGTTTTTAGCATCCTACATCCCTAGTCAGACCTAATACAGGAGAATGAGGCATGGGAGCTCATTTCACAGAGCTGTTCAGTGGAAGCCTCTTTTGATGGAAAGGCAACATTTTTATGATAAGCTCTGAGACAGTATGGATTCAGAAAGCCTAGGGTCAGCACCCCCAGCTCAGCTGCCCTGCTACTCTCTCAAGGACAGGTCTGTTTGGGTTTACTTTTCGCAAGGAAATGGCAGGTGACTGGCACCTTTCAACAGCCATAAACCTTGTAGACAATGAGCTTATTGTTACTTATTCTCTTAAGGCAAGAAGACAGGAATAGTAATGGGGTTTTAGTGGAGTATAGGAGATAAGGGGGAAGTGTTAGCAAGATGCTTTATAAACCTCACAAGGGATAATTTAAGTGAGACCTATATTATGTGTAGTGAAAGACAGTTCTTTCTGCTGAAAGGCCTCTTCTGATGTTTTAATGTGTTTATTTTTCAAAGTGAATGATGAGAACACAGATTATTTTTAAAGTAAATCTGCCTAGACCTTTAACTTAAGTAAGCAGTCTCCTTTCTTCCCTCACCAGGCAAGACTTTTGAATCATAGAATGGTTTGAGTTGGAAAGGACCTTATGGTCATCTACTTCCAACCCCTTGCCCTGGGCAGGAACACCTCCCTCCCACTTGATCAGGTTGCTCCCCCATCCAACCTGGCCTTGAACACTGCCAGGGATGGGGCAGCCACAGCTTCTGTGGGCACCCTGTGCCAGTGCCTCAGCACTCTCATAGCGAAGAATTTCTTCCTTATATCCATCCTAAATCTCCCCTGTTTAAGTTTGAAACCATTACCCCTTGTCCTGTCACTACAGTCCCTAATGAAGAGTCCCTCCCCAGCATCCCTGTAGGCCCCCTTCAGATACTGGAAGGATGCTATGAGGTCTCCACACAGCTTCTCTTCTCCAGGCTGAACAGCCTCAACTTTCTCAGCCTGTCTACATAGGAGAGGTGTTCCAGTCCCCTGATCATCCTCGTGGCCTTCTCTGGACTTGTTCCAACAGTTTCATGTTATTTTTATGTTGAGAACACCAGAACTGCACACAGTACTCCAAGTGAGGTCTCACAACAGCAGAGGGATAGGATCGCCTCCTTTGACCTGCTAGTCACACTCCTTCTTGATGCCGCCCGAGATACGGTTGGCTTTCTTGTCTGTGAGTGCACACTGAAGCTGCCTCATTGGCCAACACCCCCAAGTCATTCTCCAAACAGGTTCTATTTATTTATTCATTTTTTAATTGCAAATGGCTTTTTGGCTCTCAGGGAGGTCCTCCTTCTATGCAGTGCTTGTGCAGCACATTCACCAATGATCTTTGCTATCAGCCTTTGCTTTCTGCTCTTTTCTGTCCACCTCACCCTGTCCTGCTGATGCTTCCCATCCTGCCGTGTGCTTGTGCACTCCCATAGTAGAAGAAAGGCTTCCTTCCTCCAGGAGACTATACTTCTTCCCATTCTGTCTTCTCAAAGGATGCATCAGGGAAGCTGAAAGCACACTGAAGTATTAAGTTACCTCCTCCAGAGGAGTTAACAATACTTGTTCTGCAGTCAGCAGTTGTTGTCCTAACTCCTGTTAGGAAATGTTTTCAGAAGCATTTACATTTCTAACCAGCCAAAACCAATGCCTATCTTTGAACCTTTTTAAGACATAGAAGTCATAATGTGTTGGCTGTAGAGTGTGGAAACTTGTTTTTTTCAGGCTCTTGGAGCAGCCTGAGGCAGCTGACTGTGCCTATTAGTCTTAATGGCTTCATTCTTCTTTGTTTAGCTACTTAGTGGTGTTGCACACCTTAATAGATATGTTCTGTAATTAGATTGCTGTACAGAGTAAAGGCATCTTCTTTTTTCATAGGGACCTTTCAAAAGATGAGTCACAGTAGTCTGTGATTTTTCAGGACTCAACAAACAACAGGTTAAAAGCCACTGCCTTAACCAGCAATTCTTATGGATCTCAGTGGCTTGATTTGCCTTCTTGCGGTCTTAATCAGTGTGTTCAACTCTGACACTGCAGCAAAGTGCTTGCTTTGTGCCATAGCTCAGAATTATTGGCGTTTTTCTTTTTAATACCAGTTATTTCTTAAAATACCTTAAAAATCAAACTTCTGTTGTCATCTGTCAGACATCTTGCCCTGGTTATTGATACAGGTCCTATCCTCTGTTTTCATGTTTATTTGGTCAATAAAATAGCACTCGTGCCTGCAGTTGTATCTTCTAGTTCATAGGGATGGTGATGCTGGTTGCAGGAATGCTCCCTGGCATGGTTAATAAGATACTGTCGTCACCTGGATTTCAGAGCTACTGCAAGTAGTTGAAAGCAGTTTGCTTTGTTCTTGCTTACGGATTGCAGTTTTAATATTTTCAGTCACTTCTTTTCTTGACTGTTTCTCCCTTCATTCCCAGTGGCAAGTTACATTAATGTGTACCATGTTCTGCACCAGGCTCTCCTTTTAAAGACTTCAGGTAAGGAAGAATGTTGTGTCATTGTGAAATAGACGTATTTGCCAAATAAACCAAATACTTGGCTTAATGGTCTTTTTTCCTGGCACTTAACTACAGATATATTTCATTGGCTGCATATTGTACAGGTCTGAATGTATTTAGCACTCGCTTTGTTCTGAAGGCTTATACACCCATGTGTTATTAGTTGCCAGTATTCTATTTTGGCTCCTAAAATCAGCTTGGTTTCCCTCAGTCCTTCATTATAAAAACCTGGGGAGAGCGCTGACTGGCCGTGGTAGAGTGATCTGGACTCTGGTGTTCATGATGCTGTTGCTCTGCCAAAACCAGGCCTTGTTTGACCTTCTGAACACGGCAAGTCCAGACAGTTTGTTTGAACTTCTGCCTTAAATGCTGCGTTTATTCAGAGTCCTTTATCTGATAACACGTCAGGTTGGTTGGAACTATTCTTAATGTGTGAGATTTCCCGTTATTTTTAATTGCCTTCTGCTGTCTGTTTTGAAATTATTTGATGAATCAAATAAACCTGTTATTAAAATCAAGCACGTGCATGCACACGCACACAGATGATACTATGATGGATCTGGAAATGCTGACAATGCACTGGCAATACAGGGAAAGATTTGATCATTACATCACCGTTACTGTAGTGGTTGGACAGGAATTTTAAGATAGAGCTTTCACACTATGGAAAAATGAAATCCATGTTTATTCTTCCTGCAAGTATGGTAGATGATAGGCTGATGCTGTCATCATTTCTAGGAGCTTTAGAGCCAAAGACGTTGTAAATGTGCAGCTGTTAATTCCTAAAGAAGAAGGAGTCCTGGTTAGAAATCTTGGGGAATTGGTGCATGGAAAGATAGAAAATTATTTGCCTGCCTTCTGGAAGGTTATGGGGGTATAAGTTTTCATACAGTCACACATCCGTCTGTTTATTTTTTGTATATTTTCATAGGACTGCAAAAAGCTGATTCAGAAATGGGTGAAGTTGCATGTAGGCCAAGATGTGGGCAAGCAGTTCTAATACTTGCCATTTTGCAGAATTTGAGGAATACTGCAGACAGTACTGCAGATTGCTTGCCCTAAGTAAGCTTTGAGATTAAATAAGACTCAGGAAGCACTGTCAAATAAAGGATATTTGACAGGTTAAAAGGCTTGCCGTAAAGAATGGTGTGCATGGATAGATGCTGTCTGAAGCACAGAAGGTGGCCCAGGCTGTAAGGGAGCTCTAAGTAAAACAAATATGTAGATATCGGTTTGTCAGCTTGACAGCTCTTGTTACTGTGCTTTGTTCCCACTCTAGAAGCGCACAGTAGTTTATTTTAAAAGACTATTACTTTGCACTATGTTCAGACTTGTCACAGCTTCCAAAAAACTGAAGTTTTGCTGACAGCTGAACTTAGTCAAAGTTACTGCGCAGTCTTTGTGTACACATACAGTAAACTCTTCAAGGGCAGGGGCTGAAAGTAGGAGGGTATTTCACAAGGGCACGAGGAAGATGTCAGGTATATAGCCTGACTCCTGAAAGAAGTGCATTCTGAATGATAAGTATTTCACTAAGCCTGAGCTGTGCCAATTGCACTCATGTGCATCATTTGGACTATAAGTAAGTGGGGCAATCCCACTGGCATGTCAATGTAAATACACTGGTTCTGATACAGTGTTTAAACAGCTCCTAGTGGCAGTGCTAAACTGATTTTATGAATCAAATAAAGCTTGTTAGTGGGATTAAAATGGATAACTATAATGCTGCAAATTTATACAATGTATTACTATGATGCAGAAGTATGCTTTACTCTTAATGTTGCCCGCACCAGAGTTAAACTTGTGCAAATTTCTTGTTTAAAGAAACCAAGTGTATTCTTCACCAAATGGATATCGCAGTCAGCATGCAAACTGTGCTTCAGTGACAAAATCAGCCAGTCTTTCTGTAAAGTAATGCCCAGTAAGAGCTAGTAGGGTCCTGCCTAAAGGAGAAAGCACAATAATCTGTGTGATTTCTGGAATGAGCAGTACATGAGACATACTTTTTATAAGATCCTCTGAAGAGGGAAGGGATGTTATTAGGAGTAATAGAATGACAGTTAAAGTGAGGAAAGAAAATTGTAGACTGATGGAGGGAGCTATTTTCCAGCTGAGAGATCTAATGCATCCTGTGCAGCACTCTCCAAAGGAACATGATGGAAATGTCATCACTAGAGACACTTACAGACACAAGCAGGATGAAAAATACATGATATAACTTGCTGCAAATGGTATTAGTACAGCACTGGAATAGAGGTGAGATAACTAGCCTCATGAAAAAATGATAATTCCTAACTTTGTCTTAGAACGTAGTGTTTTGACTTTGCTTATTCTTATTTTTTCCTGAAATGAACTGAATTCCTGTTTTATAAACAGTTTAACTTATTTTACTTAACTTTTTATGGAACTTGAGTGATAGTCTCATTATCTCAGCTGTTAACTTTTGTCATTGCTTTTTCCCAGCACACATGCAACTAGGTTCTGCTTTCCCTGGCATGTAGCAGAGAAGTTCCTAGTTGAGGTGTTCCTAAAGACACATGCAGAGAGGACAAAAACCATTTCTATGGATCAAGATGCACCTCTTAACAAACTATGGCTGTTCAGGACGAAAAATGTAGCTTGAATATCCAGAAATGTTTTCTGTCACGGAGACCTGTGTCACTTAGGAATTTCCTTTTAAATGAAAAGGTTTATAGCCCCATCCTCTAGAACAAGTTTTTCTGCAGAAGTTCTACATATAGAAAAATCCCAAACTGTTTCATAGAGGAAAATACTTTACATCCTCTGTTTGAGCTTTTTCAAGCTTCCCAGCTTCTTCAGTTTCTAGCTGCCGTGGTTAAGCCTCACACGTTTCACTTATGTGATGCCTGTATTATTTCCAGAAACAATAAACACAAGCTTAAGACAAGAGAATGAGGCTCACTGTGAATCCTGAAATTATGTAACGATTCAGTAATGACTCTGGTTTATGGCATTTGAATTTAATCCCTTAACAAATACTTGATGCTATATAAACAAAAAGACATATTTCTGAGATTTGAAGTTTGTGGTTGGGGTATTATTTAAATAGGATTACTTCTTTATTAAATAATCCACTGAAGTGAATTTCACCATATGCTAACATCTCTCGAGACATATGTTCAGCTTTCTGCAGATCCTTCATGTTTTAGATGGTCTTGGAAAGTTCTGAGTTTTCCTGCGCAAAATAGCTTTGGGAAGAGATTAGCATTTACAAAACCAAGCATTTCCATTCCAGTACCTAAGCACAGGCTTAGGAAATCAGCTTTGGACAAGAAGACTTGGAAGCTATTCAGATCACTTTTCAAATGGTCAAGCTTGCTGAGGCAACAGGAAATGGATTCATGGTTGTGCATAATTACAGTACCCTACTTTTCTTGCTTCTAGATTAAAACTGAGCTGCTACTGTAATGAGTAACCATATAATTCATTAAAAAAAGGCAAAAAAGAGATTTACATCAAGTATAACAAAATTGAATAAATTTTCACTTTAGAGAGGTATTGGGTGCTCTAACGGGTAAAATTAAGTTTCTAAGAAAACCAGAGGACACATCTGCTAAATGTGGGAAAGGAAATTACCAGAAGAGCTGTTCTAACTTTTCCTTCTCTTATTTTTCCTATGTCACACACACCAACAAATGTTACTTATGGAAACATTTGAAACTGGTTTCTTAATAAAAGCTGCTGAAGAGCGCTGAGCTCAGAGTTTGATAAGAAAGGATTAAGATTAAATACATTCATATTTATCCTATTTGGAGTCTAGTTCATTAATGACTACTTTGCATGCAGCTTTTAGGAAACTGTAGATATTTCTAAGCACTACTTCGAAGAGCAACATTGTAGTTTCAAAAATAAAGTCTTGTTGGAAGTGGTTGAAGCCATAGCTCTAAAAGAACTGGAAGAATTGTTATTCTGTTGCACCAGTAGGAGAAATTAATGTTTTCTTCCATGGCTGGAGATCCCGTTACAAGTCTGAAATGGTTAGCATATGGGGAAAGCAAATTGTTGGCATTTTGTTGTTTCACAAAGAATATACATTCAAAAATCTGTACATTATACATCTGCTGAAAGAACTTGGCCAATTTTGTCTCTTATTTCAGCTGTTGTAGTTCATTATGCTCTGACACAGCTGTGGTGATATTGTGGTAACCATGAATATTCCAGGATGTTAATCTTTCTCTAGACCTTAGCATTATTTAAAGGCAAATCATTTAAAAGCATCCTCCTTTGGAGGATTGTCTGAGATAATTTTTCATTATTCTTGTCAATAACAGTTACTAAGGATAAAAGTTACACCAGACTAAAACCAGTTGTGCCAAAATTTCCCATCAACAGCCAAAGTAGAATTTCCACTATGCATTGCTTCCCAGCAAATTTCAGTGTGGTTTGTCAATTCAAGTGTATTCAATAATTCAGTTGTAAAATTTACCAAAGTTTTAGAACTTTCATTTACCTTTGTAAGCTTTAGTTATTAAAAAAATATGTAGTATTAAAAACTGGATGGTATTCTTGCTATGATTCATTTACAGCTGATTTAACTGGTATAGCTGCTGTAGATTCAGTTGAGTTGGTGTCTCTCTACTGATTGTGACTGCTAGTGGTTATTATCACAGTATTTCATAAATATTCAAGAGTTATTTAGTCAGTTCTCATTCACAATTATTTGGTCTTTAAGTCCTCTGTCTTTAACACAATTTCTCTTTGCTGTGGGTGAGTGAAGTAAACAAGCTTCAACTCCCTTCTTGGTATTCTTCCCCTTCCCATTGCTACAGATCAACCTGAAAATTACATTTTCCAGAATTTGTAATAGTTTGGAGAAAATGTTTATGTATTTTTACCAGAAACAAAGAATGGGAATTGGGGAGATAAGCTTACATGGGATCAGGGGCATTTTTCTAGAGCGGTCCTTATGACTTTGTAGTATCTGGGATGCTCACAGGGGTACACAGGGAATCTTTAGTTCAGATTGCCTCTTCTGCTTGGATTTGAAACTGGTTGGGGATGAGATAGCTTTAATCTATTCTACTTTGTATAGCATACCTAAATCGTTGGTCACAGCCAGCAAACAAGACTGAATGCTCGTGTAGCTGGGAGTTTGGGTACTCATCTATGAAGCAGGACTCGGGTTTGAGTCCCTGCTACAGTAAATATTTCAGCTTTCTTACAGAATGGAAGATCTTTGACAGAAATGTCCGAGTTTAGAAGAGAGTAATTTGCTGCACAAATGGTCCTAACAGTTGTACAGGAAGTCTATGTAAGTTCTTCTGTAAAAGCTTCTGTAAACCACAGGCATCAGTGGATACACATTTGCTTGCATCTGTGAAAGCCTTCAGCTGCAAGCTGTGGGGATATCCAAGAAGGCTGTAGCTCAAAATTTACAAACTGTCACTGGTATGATACTGTGCCAAAAATGATGCTTTTAGGTAATGCTGAGCTTTATGCCATTTAAAGATAAAATTCAGGCTAAGTTTCAGACATAAGAAGAACCTATGGTGAGAACCTATGGTGTTTTGTGCTGTACTGCTAGGATTCATAAAAATCACAGAATTTTTAGGATTGGAAGTGACCTTTTGGCGATCATCTAGTCAAACCCTCAATCTGTTCCTTTTAGTGAAAAATACTCTTCATTATTAAGTTGAGTGGCAGATTTCTGTGAATGGAATATTACAGACCTGGGAATTCCTGAAGTATTAACTATGGTAATAACTGTGACCCTGGCGCTTTTCGGTTTTGAGCAACTCAGGATGTTTTTCTTCAGCTGTAGTCAGCATCACGACAACTTGTTATGTTATTGTCCTCTACCTCTATAGGTATGTGACTCTCTTCTAGTCTGAGGTGTGTGCTATACCAAACAGTGTAAGCAGCTACATATGCAGTTGATCTTACTCATCCCATACCCTGAGACTGCTGTAGCTGTAGCTAGTGAAGATGTAATATGCTCCATTGTGGAGTCTTGGGACTCACGCTGGAGATGCTTCATAGTGGGGAACGATTGAGGGACACCCTAAGATCTCACTTGATTGGGTTCTGAAGTCTGTTTAGGAGCCAGAGTTTAGGTCAAACTCTAAAATCCAGTTCTCCCTCTGCCAAAGACAGCTTATCCTATTGTAAGACATAAGTAAAGTGTTGAAGAATGAGAATGGAAAATAGAAAGATGGAAACTCTGTTCTTCCCTATAGTGCTTTCACATCTACTGTTGAAAAAAAAACTAATATAGTTTCCAAGTTCCTCAATATTAAAAAATTACCCTGCGTTTGAAGTACCTGTCTTACAAATTTGGTGCTACATTACTTCCACTGCTCCCAAAGGAATGCAGCCTTTGCAGAAGAGAAGGAGGTGCAAGTGGTGATGTAGAGCTGAGCACAAGCTGTTGTGTGGGAGAGGCAAGATATGACAGTGAAGAATCTTTACATTTCCTCTCCATGTAGGAGGGCCAAAGTGGCAGCCACTGAGTTGTTCAATAGCTGTTCCCAGTAGGGTGGGAAGAGGCTTCACCTTCATATCCAACAGGCTGCAGTTGTGCTTAGTTACTTTCTGGGGTCACCTGGTACTTCACAGAGTTTGGACAGGTTTACTGGGGTATGTAGGGTATCAACTGAATTTGCAGTAGCAGCAGTGAAGAAAACATCCTCTACGCCATTGTGAAGACATGAAGGAGGGAGTGCTTTTGAGTTTTACCACATCTGTAAACCACATCCTTGTGTCAATAGCTTTCACATTCACCTCGAGAGACATGCAAATGTTTCCATGGCAATAAACACACCAACACGTTGAATGGCTGGACTTGACTGTTGAAGAAATATCTTTAAGCTTTCTTTTTATTCACTCTAATGTGTCCCCAGCTGGTAAACTTCAAAGAATATTACACTGAATACAGCCAATATCTAAAGATTTTGTATGGTCATTTTGCTGGCACAGTGCCAAGCCCTTTATATAGCTATGCACATTATGCACTGTATGGTCTTTGTAGACTTACACTACTGTTGGTTAGTTTCAGAGTATAAAGCCCTTGTTCTTGGACAGAGTGCCCCATGTGTAATAAGAGCAATGCAGAATGGTATAAAAGGGTCACGGCATGTGTCCCTAACTCAAAGAATGAATCATCTAGTTACAGGATAGAGATACCACCAGGTTAAAAATAGGCAGGAAAGTGCAAAAAACTGTTTGTCTGCCTCACAGTCAATAGCAAAAGCAATAAGCCCACCATAATAGCTGTAAGCAGTAGGACTACTTGCCTGTCCACTTGATCATTATATTTGCAGTCTTTAATTAGAAGAATTGTATGCAAAGCTTTGAAAGGATATGTGAGCTACAGTTACTGGTATTTGGGGCTCTTTCATGAGGATGAGTAAAAGGAGAAAATGGGAAGATATTTTGCTTTGCTGTTAAAGAATCTCAGTAATCTGCAAGGTGTCACCTCCAATATTATTGCTGTGTTCTGCCAGGAAGGAGGTAAATTAACACAGCAGGCATCGTCTTCACTATTGCACATTTATAACGGGAAGAAACATGCAAAGTATGATTTTAGGGGGTAGAAATGACACCCACATGTTAACAGCATAAGGGGGTTGGTTTCCTGTAGTCATCAAGTGAAGAGAGCTGCCAGCCGAGGAGTCACCTTTATACGGCCTACTGATTTGCTAGAAATTGTTTATCCTGGGTCGACTAATCCCCAAAGAAAATTGCAGTGGAGAAGACAGTGATGTAATAAATGCAGCTCCAATCTGCACAGCTAAGCTAGTCCTGCTGTAAAGTGGCCACCTGCAGTGTGATTCCTCCAGAAGTGTGAAGGAGCTGGTGCACTGAGCAGCAGCGTTTGCAGCTGCGTGTCTGCCCATCCCAGGGGAAGGTGTTTCTGTGCTCATGGGTGAAGCAGTTTCGGCTGTGAATTCTGTAGCTCAGTCCCTGCTGATGATAAATTAGAATTACAAGTGTAGCTAGGTAAGATTTATGCTTCTGAGTCTAACCTGTTTCTCCCTCTGCTTTGTACATATGGCTTCTTAAATATGTTGCAGCCTAACCTAATTTTGAGTTACTGTCTCCCATTGCAGGGCAAATGCTTTATACCCTTTTCTCCATTGCTTTTTCGGCGTATTGGCTTGCTGGACTTGGTTTCATCTCCCAAGAAGTCTGTCTGTGATGTAGGAGGGGGAAGCTGGTATTACAAAACACTTGGGCAAATCCCTTTAGCCACTGCTATTATGAGGTGGTTTTGCATGTTTGAAGACCTTCCCTGATAACTATAGGGTGGATGGGGGTGTCAGGAAATTATAATTTGATTGTAAATTCTTGTGACTGCATACACAATTTTGCTAATACATACAAACATATTTTTTCACTTTTATGACATGAATGGTGCCTGATATTTCAGAGCTATCAGGGCTTCCACGTCTCTTTAGTCACTTTGTTGTTTAGGGTGGCATTTATTTCTGCATCTGTCTGTTCTTTATGTTACTTTTGTGTCTCAAATAAGCATCTCAATAAGGCTGTTAGCATTCTTTCTCCAGTTGGTTATATTTGTTTTCCTTTGCTTCTGGGAATCCTTTACACTGATTCTAGTTACGGTGCAGTGTGATTTTACTGTTAAATGGGCACCGAAATAGAATTGCTTCCTGTCCTAGGAACAGCTTTCCAATCTACCAGTGATACAATGGCTTACTTTTATTTTTTCCAAATAATAATTGGGCATATTTTGCATTAATGAAAGTTCAAATGTTTATAAAGCGACTTTTTGAGCTGCTTCTTTTGCTGTCTGTAGAGAGATTAAGAAATGTAGCACAACTGCATGCCTACAGTAGATATACACTGTATAAATATCTGGTAAGTTTTCAGTGTTAATATGCTGAAGTTAAAATACTAGCTTACTAACATATACAGTCTGGGTAACTTTTCATATCTGCCATTTATGTAGATTATGTAGAAAATGCTAGACTTTCTGCACAGTCTTTCTAGTAAGTAATTCAAACGTGTGCTCCTCTCCCCATTAACCAGAAAGATTTGCAGACTTGTCCTTTATTCTGAACTCAGGATAACTGCAGGTACTCCCAGTGCAGTGCAGTAATGGGAAAATCCTGTTCCAGCATGAGATTGTAGCTGATGTACTTATTTGCTCGGTGACAAAGATTCAGTGCAAAAGGTCTAGTTGTGAAAATTCATACTTTCTTTTTTACCCTCTTTCCAATCCAGTGAAAATAATTTGTATGTAATAAATCTGTCTAGGAGAGGACTGTTTTGTTCTTAAATGGATAGATTTTTCATGGGTAGGGCATGCATTCAAATAGGGCCCAAAGACATCACCATCCATCGGTTCCTGAGAAATTGAATTACATTTCCTGCCTACTTTTTAAAGAAAAACGCATGTCTCATACTATCTGCTGTCATGTTCAGCACCTGCAAATAAGTAAAAATGGATGGGACATGTAATCCACATGTTATGAATGAGCCCTGTTTTTTTGGTACTGATAAGAGTTAGCAAGGTTGTTCAGGAAAGCCTTTTCTTGAGTTTAAGCCCAGTGGTACCTCTTCTGTGAAATAAAAAAGTCTTACTTCCTCCAGAAGCTCTAGTCAGTCTAATTTTTTTTCTTTAATGAGGGGTGTATGTTGTGCATATTATCTTTTCCACTTTCCTCAAATGGAAGAATAAAGCTTTACACATCTACCTTTTTCTTAAATTGTGTAGCTGGATCTATGTTAATATTTTTTCATACTGGTTTATTTCCTATAGCTGACAGCTTTATTTTCTTGGAGTACGTACTGGCACACAGTATAGTTGAGCCCGTTCTCTTTTCCCTTGTAACGGTGTAGTCCTAAAGCAATGGAAGTTCATTTTACTGTATAAAAAACAATTCTGTTTGCTGAAGAACATACGTACACCAATATATATTCTTCATTACTAGCTACATTATTATCAAGTGGGTGACTATAAAACAGTATTTTGCCTTTTACTTTCTTTTTTTTTTTTTTTTTTTTTTTGTTTATTTTGGTTTTTCATCACTACCTAACAGTAGCAGAGTTCATTGCAGGGGTTCTGGCTTTAAAAGCCAAGCAGCTTTTCTAGTCACTTTTTTCTGACACCTGGTTTTTAATCAAATTATGCTGACCAAACTTACCTCATGTGTATCGAAATGGACTGCTGTCCGTGATGCAAGTTTCTAAAGGAGTTTGAGACTTTGCAAGGCTTACAATGTCAAGAGTGTCAGCTGAAAAGAAAACTGATTCTCCAGAAAATGATTATATGGTTCTACTTGATCTGAGGGTGCCACCAGATAGCATGGTCTTTGATTCCTTTACTCATTGATCTGCTTTTAAGCATGTGTCCTGGGTTCGGCAGTAGCAGTCGTTTTTCTCCTTCTTGGTTGTGTTTCCTTTTTTTTTCCTTGACTTTCAGCTTGGGAACAGTGTTGCTTAGAATTTTTTGGTCTGGCCAAGGACTTTCTGAGTCTCATGCTCTGCCAGGGAGGAGGGTAAGCCAGGAGGGAGCA
>JAOEHX010051509.1:16066-29085 GCA_025448015.1 Bolborhynchus lineola
TTGAAGTGCCTTCACTGAACCAAATATCCATCTGAGGTAAGCTCAATTACCAATTGAAGTGAATGCCCCTGCTTTTTAGCAGAGGAGAATATGAGCCATTTTTCTCAAACTCACTAGCTTTACTTCTCCACTTTTATGGTAAGAGAAGGCTTGAGAGTTGCTAGCTTTTGGCTGGAATATGAAGTCCTTGATTCCTTACTCAGTGTAACATACAAGTGTATGTCTTCCTCTTTGTTAGATCTACAATCAGATACTGGAGAGGCTTAACCTGTAGCTCTGCTTTTGGACATTCAAATTTCTTGAGCTTCCAGATTTGCCTGTTTCCTTCTCTGTGTCACTATGATGCTGACCACCTTAGCAGTACAAAAGCACATTATTCTTTTTCACAGCTGCTTTGAATTTTAAATACCGACAGGGTAAACATTTCAAGGGAGAATGGGAAAGTTCCTGGCAGAGAAATCCTTCTCAGGCCACTGAACACTGATGCACTGCACCAGTTCAGGGATCTCTTGAGCCCCAAAGTGATGAGAAGCTCAGAAATGACTTGAAGACACTTTCCTTTTCTCCTTCTACATGTCGTGATTTTTTACCCTACACAAGATACTTGCTTTACCCTTCTCTCAGAGACAGGAGACTGAGCTGGGCAGATCTCTAGTCTGATTTATTTTAGCTACCTTGATGTGTATGAGTATTCAGGTCACAGGTTGTGTTTGTGTGCAAGCACTGACAAATATGACTATTGTCTCTGACGTCTGGAGAGAAGATCTCCAGACTTTTTTAGTTACTTTGTCTTTTTTCAAAGGTTATGTTTCTGGGAAAAAACAGAACATCCATGTTTACCTGCGCTTTGACACTGCAGAAAATATCAAACAAATAACTTGATACTGAGCCATCTGTATGCTACTAACTTCAGATTTTAATCAGAAGATTAAACTCACATATCCTGATGTAAAATTGGTGTAATTCCATCTCACCAGTTTCTCCACTCAATTACAATCTCAGTTTAAAGCTGGTGAGTTGGACTATTTTATAGCCATAGTTTAATACTACAGAATTAAACTAACTGTGGAAATATACAGGCTATCTCAGTTAATACTTAGGAAGGACAGATTTTTGATTAAGTTTAAAGCAGCATTTCTGTATGTCAAAAATATGTTTGAGAGTGGATACATGCACAGGGATGCACAACCATAGATAGAATGGGGGAAGGAAAAGAAAGGAAAAAATCAGGTTTAGGAGTTACTATCAATTACAGCTATTTGATGGAAAAATAACACCTGAACACTTCTTTAAGATGGCATTTTCATTACCTGTATTACTAGTGGATCTTCAAGAACTGGATTAAGGGATCTGATTTTGATTTTGTACACAATCAGTAGAGGAAAATTATCCTCTTTGACACCAAGAGTTCAAGAGTCAGAACTCTGCATGACATGAGTCCATGAATATCCACTGAAATCAAAGAGGCTTCCCTGGTTACCTCTGAGTAAGAGTTCTTGGTAAAAACTGGATGAATATAGACATTGATTTTAAAAAGGAAATTTCAAATCATCCTATGGAAAAATAGAATCAGAATGCTATAGAACTGGACTTTGGAAGGGAATTTTAGTGTGCTCAGAATACCGGGAAGCTAGAATTGCTGTACCCTCAGGGGACAATCAAAGCCATGTTTCTGCAGAAATGAAACATATGAATGCATATAATGCAACTCATGTAAAGTACTTATCCATATTTCTATGGCTATCCCTTTCCTCTCTGGAAAAAAAAAAAAAAAAAAAATAAACAATAGTAGTGTTTCAGCAACAAAACAGGATGTATGTGCATATAAGCAATACAAAGGAAAATTTACCTGAGTTTCTTTCTTCAATAATCACTTCCTTGTCTTGATTCCTGTCACCTCCAGAGTCTTACCTAATTTTCCACAAAGGCCAGCTTTTCCTGATTTCCTTCTCCCCACCTCACTTTTGCTGACATTAAATTAAATTTATTTACAAGTTCCTCCACACAGCTTTTATTTTATAAAACGAAAGTTATAAGAAGTATTGAGTGTTTTCTTACCAACTCAAAGCAATTCTTTGAAGTGGAAATAATTTGTTGGCATCAGAAATCATAGGAGTAAAGTTCTGTGTTGAACATGACAAAGTATTCAGACTGTTCCAATAACTGTTATTGGGAAAGAAAACTTTCTTTGCACATATAAAAGACAGCATCCTGATACCATCACCCACAACTTTTTTCCCCTGTCATTATGTCCATTCATATATGGATTAACCTTTGACTGCAAAAGATTTAGAATAAATTCTATCAAGCAGTAGTGCAACAAATATTTTTTTTTTCCCCTAAGGTTTCCAAATGCCTTAATTTTATGGGGGGTTGACTTAACGCATGACATCTTAAGTTTGCTTTTCATTTCCTCTAGTCTTTCTATATCTTTGCACTGATGAGGGAACAGTGTCTATGCCATGTAGTACAGTTAGCTGTAAATTACAGAATAAATAACAGTGGACTTATGTGTAACAAGAGTGAGGTCACTGTAGTGACTTGAATGCTTCCCAATGCTTGTTTGTTTCCTTTTTTTCACCTTCTGAAATACTCCAGGGAACTTTTCTTTCACTACCAGTGGATAACAGCCGATTCTGGAGAAATAAACCCCAGATGGGGAGATGTTCCGTATTGATTCTACTGGAACTGAGACCTATAAATCAAATTCTTGCACATAGTTGCTATGAAATGCTGCAAATATTCCCTGGTTTAGCAACATTTCAATGATGCACGAGTAATAGTAAATTACTTCACAAAACTCAAGTCTGAACTACACATAACTCTCCTCGCAATTCATAAAAAAAAATTTAAAAAAATTTACTTTGCATTTATTTAGACCTATACAAATTTCCTGTTATTGGATGACACTTATGCACATGCTATCTAAGCGAAATGTATTTTGTAAGAACTAATTTAATTTTGTCCAGAATCTTCCATCCAACACAATCCGTAAAAAAATAACTAGGGTCGCCACTATGGTGCACTTGACTTCTCTATGGTAGGCTTTGGAAGTGAACATGATTTCTTTCAAGATTTCTCCAGCTTCCAAATTCTTTAAGCTCCTAAGGAAGAGTGCTTTTAAGTTACTTAATAACCATCTCTTTTTCTATTTCTTATTAGTTTATTTTTATTGATGCTGTGGTTTAAGCCCAGACGTAAATCAGCCACACAGTTTGCTTACTCACTCTCCGCCTTTTCCTCCCCTCCCCACTCCTGGAGGAACGGGGAGGAGAATCGAAAGAATGTAGCCCTCACAGGTAGATAAGAACAGTCCAGTAACTAAGCTATAACACAAACCCCTGCTGCTGCCACCAATAATAATAATAACAAAGGAAATACAAAAAAAGAGATTACAAATGCTCACCACCTGCCTTCTGATACCCAGACCAAGCGAGTAGTGATCTAACCCTTCTGGGTTCCTGCCCCCAGTTTATATATCGGGCATGACATGTTGTGGTATGGATTACCTCCTTGGTTAGTTTGGGTCAGGTGTCCTGTCTCTGCTTCCTCCCAGCTTCCCCTCCTCCCTGGCAGAGCATGAGACTCAGAAAGTGCTTGGTCAGAGTGAACATTACTGAGCAGCAGCTAAAAACATCAGTGTTATCAGTGCTGTTCCCAGACTGAAAGTCAAAAACACAGCATTGCACCAGCTGCTAAGAAGGAGAAAAATGACTGCTACTGCTGAACACAGAACAGGCACTTATCCCAGGGAAAGGTACTCAGTGGGACACAGGGTGCCCCAAGAGTCTTCAGAAGGTTTCAAGAAAATTTTTCTCATACAAACATGTAAAAAGCAATTTTGAGTGCTCTCATCTATGGTTTATTTTCATCAACAGCCTAGAAGTGGCTGACAGCACAGAGATAGAAGATTAATGAGGGTAAGTGTAAAATGTCAGAGCACATGAAAGAAGTAAAGAAAACGGACAAATGAGTATAATCACAGTATCTTTTAAAAGAGATAGACAGGCTACTTCTATAAAAAGAAAAAACAACTAAACAGAAAATCCCAAAGTGCTTAAGGCACATGTCCAAACTTTCCCAAGGTCAAGAAAGGACAGGGGGACTAAACAAAATCATTAGCTCCTTCATGACCTGACCTCTGGAAGGAAGTATAGAAAAACCTTGATCTGTATGAAAGAACTGCAAGCATCCTGGCATAAAACCAGGAAATCTAAGGAGTAAATACAATAAGATAAACATGATGTGAAAATCAAAAGCTGATCTAATTATATGGATATTGGAAGAGAAACAAATAATATTAGTCTGTTCTTCATGGGAAACAGAGTAACAGACTCTTTATTCCTTAAGGTACCAAATTACTTGTCCCCAGTGAGGAGGAAAGAAACTGCTAAGTTGCACTACTCATCAACAACTCACATCAGTCTCCTCCAAGGATAGGATAACAGGCTTGATAGCTGTGAAAGATGCAGTGTATGTCATATATCTCCATTAACAGAGGATTCTAACATTATTTTATATAACACTTTTGTTGTAACAGGAGGAGAAACTCTGGTCTGTATGAAACTACTTTAAGTTTGGTGTGCAGCTGTTTGAGAAACAGTGCTAGTTTTTGAAAGATTGTATGGAATAAAAGAAGGGCTCCACAAAGGCAAGACTGAGGACCTCTGATACTTAGTATTTTCCACAGTGACATGCAAGGCAGAAGACAGTGCTTACTCACTGCATTTGTTGCTCATTCCATATTGAAAGGACTGCCTTAGATCAAGATGAGAGTTCAAGACAATCTTGTGAAAACAGAACAGTGGTCCAACATAAATTGGAGGCAATTCAGTAATCACAAAACAAAATTTCAGCCATGGCCACACAACACACAACCAATGAAATTTGTAAAATGTAATGAAAGCAAGAAGCATTCTTCCTTTTCACAAGGATGAACAGCTTGGACATGAAGTAATGGGATCCTACTGCTCTGAGGGACTTTCAGGTTAGATGTTAGGAAATGCTTTCAAACATTGTGAGGCTAGTTAAGGAGCTCCTACTTAAGGAGCAGATTAAGCTGTGGGGGTGAGCTATGGAATCTCATTATGAATCTGTAGGAACAGTTTAGATAGTATCTGTTAGTACCAGTCTACCTCTCCTTGCTCTCACAGGGTTAGCACCAGGAAGTACTCTCTCATTCTGCCTGTGACCTTGCAGTATTAGGGGCTGAACTAAAGTGAGTAGCATGAGCCATATAATGATGGAAAATGAAGGGATGCAAGGGTCTACCAAGAGTCAAATACTTCATTTATTACTGATACTTTAGTTGTTGCTAATTTTAGCCTCTTTCCCACACCTATGTTCATCTTTGCCTTAGTCCAATGGCTGTTCTGGTGAGTACAGATTATTTCTTGCTTTGCCTTCAAAGGGGTGGTAGTTACAGCTGGGAAACACAGCTTAAGATGTAAAATAATAGTGATATACCTAATGTTAACAGCTTACCATTTTTAAAATTATAGTTACAACTCTTGTTTTCTCTAAGGCCTTCTGCAAGAATTGCACCGAGGTTCCCAAAATGGTGAGGTTTTTGACAAATGTGGGCTAATGACTAATGCAAGCAATGTTTTATGAGCTTTTTTTAACTATGTGCTTTTATGAAACCACCATGGATTTTTAACTTGCTTATACATTTGTCTCTTTTGCAGTCATACCAAATACGTGCAAGGTCAACTCAAGAACTATGAGCAGTTCTGCAAAACTGAAGACGAAGGAGTTGTATGTTTCCATGCTGCTGGCTATGCCCTGGGCAATGACAACAAAACCTGCACTCCTGTAGCTACAAAGCCACATTTAAAGCTCCTTCATGAGGCACACAGAACATCTCAACTACATTTGGGAAGTGTTGATGTGTTGCAGTGCCATTGTATCATAAAGTTAACTTCATGACTTTCACATGGCTTGCTTGAAGTGTTGCCAACAAATTTAGTGAGATCTTAGCTAAAGGTTGTAATGTAAGTAACATCAAATTGTGCAACTGTGAGTGATGTGCAGTAGCAAAAATAGCTCAGGAAAGTATTCTGTGCAAGTGGGTGCATTCTCAGAGCGGACTGAAAACCGCTAGGTACCTAGCCTGATTTGAGACGGACTTCCCTGGTGTCAACATATTGTGTGATCGTTCCACTCTCTTGGGTACTGTGCTTGTGCACAGATCTCCTCTTATGAAGGGATAGTACAAGAGGTAATGGCTTTAAACTGAAAGAGAGCAGATTTAGCTTAGATATAAGGGGTAAATTCTTTACTGTGAAGGTGGTTAGGAACTGGAGCAGGTTGCCCAGGGAAGCTGTGGCTGCCCCATCCCTGGAAAGTTCTGTACTCTCTGTAGATGCAAGCTCTGTTATTTTCTATTTCTGTGCATATATTGCTAAAAAAAGAAACTGTTGTTAATTTTTCATTTATTAAAATACATTCTTTACTTCCACTTCCATGAGGTTTTTTACCTTTTTTCTCCTTTTTATCTTGATATCTCTTTCCCTACCAAAATTACAACTGATAAAACTAGGTATGGAAGAGACAGAGGATAGCAGAGCACATGCACAAATAACACATATCCTTTCAGCTCCTAGCTACAGTTTCAGTGATGGCTAAAGGAGCCTAGTAAGGTGGTTAATTTTGCCCTGAGATGAGCAATATCCCGATCCCCTGTGAGAAATGCAGAAAAATCACTTTGGAGTCTGTGCCATTTGGATGATAAAGTTATTATTTTTCCCTTCCATTTTCTCTGACAGGATCTTCCAACTGCCTGAACCTGAGCTTCAGGATAAAAATGGTTAAAGGTGGCTCACAGAGAAACCTAAACAGAGGATTTTTCAGTCAAACTCCTAGCACACTGATGCAGTCAGAAGTGGGCAATAAGAAGATAATAAAGTGTTTGGATTTTACCTGGAATTCAGACTTTTTAATGCCATTTCCTGATCCTCTCCCTTTCTGCCTGATTCTCTCTTGTGTGATAATAGGGCGGCAGCCCTGCAGCTGCATCCAGATGTTGTGATTTAAGGTGTTCTTGTGACCAGCCAGTCACTTCCTTTGAAACAGATTCAGCAGGAGGGAAGCCCTGACCCAACCTCAGCAGTGCTAATGTAAAGCCAGCTCCTGGGAGTTTCCACCCACAGCCCAGATGGATGCAACTGGGTGGTGGAAGTAGCTTCTGCCATAAGCCTGACTCCCAAGTCATGGGAGACATGAACTGTGGATTTGTGTAACTGCTACAATGCTGGACTGCTTTTGGAAGTGGACTTCTGCATTTATGACTCATGACACGATGTATGCCTTGGTATGTGTCTTGAGTGAGAATTGCAATTTTCTGTGAAATTAAGCAGCTGGGATAAGTGTCCCTGCAGACAGAATTTGCTCTTATCTATTAATGAACATCTGAGTAGGCTGATGTTGTTTCATGCCTGGTAATGCAAAATGAGAGGAAAGGAAGAAGAACCTCAGATGACTGATTCCTCAGAACACAAGAGGAAGCTCAAGACAGCAACCAAAGTTCCTTGAAAGCTTTCATGCCTTTTATAATTGGTTATTATACCCATTTTAGGGGTTTTAGAGGGCTGCCAAAACAACAAGTAAGTAGAAAATCAGAACAATGCTGTCAATGAAATCTTTTGCATTAAGTTTTGGCCTTCATTACAATATTCCCAATAGCAATTCTTATGACATACAACCACAGAAGAGAAGGATCTTGCCCCTTTCATTTTTAGAGCAACATAGTCAAACAGACTTAAACAGGAAACAGATATGTATTGTCTTTCAAAATTGAACATTCTGCATGGAAAAATTTATGAGTCTGTAGTCTTCCTCAGTTTGTATGAAGTCTTTTTGGGAATTAAGTGCGCAGACAATTGCAGCTTAGGCAAGCAATTTTTGCATTACTGCTTTAGGCTGAGTACAATTTTTATAACTCAGAAATCCACTTTTAGTGCCTAGAACTTGTGCTAAACTACTTTTTCATAAATGACAGTAACAGATAATAAATTTGAAGTTTCAAGTACGGAGCAGCCTCAGACTAGTATCTACATGCTGTCACAACAGTTATTGCTAACATCTGAATGAGGCCTCTGGAATTCTTCAAGGTTTGGCCAATACAGGAAATTGCATAAAGGTGTGATGTTAGATCAGTTTAGCTACATCAGCTGAATCTTACTTGCCCACATACCTTCCATGTTTTCACTTGGCTTCTATCATATACAAGCTACTCTAGGCTGAGCCAAGCTTAAAGAAATTATCTATTCAACAGAGTTGAACATGTGTTTCACTGTCAGTCAAGAGACAAGATGAGGTAGTGAGAAAAAACAAGAGGATAAGGCAAACTCTGGGAGAGTTCAGTGTCTTGCACATGGGGGCTTAGAGCACAGGACAGTTTCTTGTTTATGTAGTAAAGGGCAATGTAAGAGGCACTTGCCAACAAGAACCTGTAAGTCTTTGGTTAATGCAATGAGCTTCAGAAAGTGTAAAATACTCCTTCAGAATTACCCCCCCAAAAAACCCTTCATCGTACCTGTTTACTGGTAGAACAGCCTGCAAAGAGAGAGAAGAAAGATAAAGCACAACAACATATGTACAGAGAAGTCTCTACCTAAGATTCAAGCAATTTTCTTAAAGTGGGCATTTTCATACATATTTTCTGTCAAAGGCATCCTTCATTCAGAGGTGGTGAGAGTTAAAACGAGCTGTAGCCACCACAGCAGGAAACTTGTGAAGACAGACCTTTTTCCTGGCTCAAAGCAGAATTTGTGCACTGTTATTTCACCAACAGGTTTTGGTTGATATGTTTTAAACAAAATTTAGCTAATATTGCAATAATGCTGTTCCTGCTTGAGTTTCTTGTCTCACTTTAGTCTTGGCCACAAACAGGAACTTGGACTATTCTTCTGATACCTCCATGCTGCAACCCAAGTAAGAGGGAAGGGGTCCTGTGATTCACCCATTTCGGCATCCCACATCTGCAATCCTAATTCTTACCTAGCTTCCCCCTCTCAGCATTTGCTTGATGCTGAAATGGAAGCACATCATCATAGAATTATAGAATGATTTGGGTTGGAAGGGACCTTAAATATCATCTAGTTCCAACACCACATACTAAAGAAGGCTTCTCAAAGCCCCACCCAGCCTGGCCTTGAACACTGCCAGGGATGCGCCAAACATCAGGTGCCTTTAGTTTTTCTCTGCCAGGCTGTCAAGAGCCTTGCACAACCTTGTGGCTCATCTCAAATCTTTGTGGTGAGTGCAGCATCCACCCATGGGAGAGAATCAGAGCTCCTCGGGGCTACATTCTTTCCCCTTGCTTGCTTCCCCAGGATTTCCTGCAATCTGTAACAACCCAGGCGGACAGTGCCAATGCTCCTCTGAGCAGCTACAAGTTCCTCCAGCTTTTAGAAATGGTGATGCACTTTTGATTTGGCCAGAAAATCTCTTTTTCTTTCTGCAGGTGTGAACAGAGCTGGCCGGGTGTTAGCTGAATTATAACCCTTTTTAACTGCAGTAAGCATTAACTCTTTGCGGGGTATGTGCTTCCTCTCTGCCGGCTGAGCAACGTTCAGCTGACGTTTTTGTAACTTCTGAACACACAAAAACCTGTGCTGCTTATAAGAGTACATGCTGATAATTGTCCTTTGTACAAAGAGAGAGTATACGAGCATGTAAATGGGTTTAGTGTGTGTCACTCTTTGCTAGCTCTTGGCCAAGACTACACGTTTACAGTCACCTGTTTTGGACTGGCTGTTGTCTAGTCAGGGCTCAGGGATGCAATTCTGTTTTGTTTTTCCCAAACAGTTGTCTGCAAGGGAATGTTTCTTCTGTAATCTGAAAAATCTCTCCCTTGTTCCTGAATCTGCTGCTTCCACTTTCATATTCTCTACACAATGAATAGCATAAATCTCCACAATATATTTGTCCCAAAAGTAAGCACTCTGACAGATGAATTACTGCATTAAGCCACAGTAAAACCTGGCCTCCGCCCTTCCACTCTGTGATTTTACCTGCTGTGATTTACCTGCAGCTTCTCCAGAGTTTTTCCCTATGGGAAGACAAAGAACAGCTGGGCAGGGAACAGCTGGTCTGAGCCCTCTCCTCAGTCTTAGGCAAAGCAATGGTGCTTTGGGGATTCTTTGATACCCAGAGCACTGGACAGTTTTTGTCTATAGTCTGACAGGCAAGTGACCTGTATGGAAAATGATGATGTGGGGGACAAGGAGGTGACTTCTTGTAGCTATGGGAGGCCTAGAAAAAGGAGAGACAGGCCATGGGGCTCAGCAGCATTTTGTCTGTCTGGACAGGGCTTCGAGCAACCTGGTCTAGTGAAAGGTGTCTCTGCCCATGACAGGAGACATGGAACTAGATGATACTGGTTCAAACTTAAACAGGAGAAGTTTAGATTGGATATAAGGAAGAAGTTCTTTACAGTAAGGGCGGGGGGAGGCACTGGAATGGGTTTCCCAGGGAAGTTGTGAATGCTCCATTCCTGGCAGTGTTCAAGGCGAGGTTGGACAGAGCCTTGGGTGATACAGCTTAGTGTGAGGTGTCCTTGCCCATGGCAGGGGAGTTGGAACTAGATGATCTTAAGGTCCTTTCCAACCCTAACTGTTCAATGATTCTATGATCCTTAAGGTCCCTTCCAACCCAAACCATTCTATGATTCCATTTGCAACAGGCATTGACCAGGGTGGGATGCCACAGAGCTGAAAGCACATCAGTCATTCTGTCAGTCTTGCTGGCTCCTGCCCCCTCACCCTGCCAGCCAGGACTCTGTGTAACCAGGAGCAAGGAGAGAGCACAGAGGAAGCCATCAGTGTTTTGAGGATAAAACAGATAAAATGGGGCAGAAGAGGAGGCAGAGGGAAGAAACTCACCATGTCCATCTGGAGCACAGATGGCTCAGAGCAGAGGGGCTAGGGGGCCCATGATATCACCTCACTTCCAGCAAATTGAGCTTTGCCATGTCACTAACCACCAACTTACACATCTCTATGCATGTCAGAGAAAACAAATCCTTCTGTTTTCTTCTGTCCCCACAATTCCAGAGCTGTGATCTGGCAAGAGGCACACAGAACCAGGATGGAGAGCGCAGTACAAGGCAACACCAGAAGAGTCTGCTCCTCATGGTTCCCTCCTCCTCCTTCCAGCTCTGCAGCAGCAAGAAGCTGTGAGCTTTCCCTTCCCTACGGCTCCCAGCTCCCCATTCAGAGCTGGCACAAAGACAAGAGGCTGCAGAGAGGGGGTGTGTAGGAAAAGCAAGGTTGGAGCTGATCCAGTGAGCCTGCACCTCCTGCCATGGGGAAGGTGCACCACAGTCCACTTGGAAACATCTTCAGTGTCCATGATGGACAACTAATTTCTGTGGCCATGTGCAGCTCAGCAGGACACCCCCAGGGAGAAATGTAGCTGCAGGCCCAGCCATCAGCTTTCAGTATTTGCTTAGTGAAGAGGTGATGTCTCCTGCAAAATAATTGCTGTCCCCTTTTGCTAGCTGAGGTCTGTGTTTCCAAATAGCATGTGACAGGAGTTACTCAGGACAGCTGCCCTCAGTCACCCGTGCTGCAGCAGGGTTGATGGACAGCCAGTGTCCACAGCATGAGGTGGGTGACATTGGCATGTCCCCATCACATCCCCGTCACTGCCCAGGCAGCTTACCCTGTCTTGCTGCACTGCTGAGATGGGGAGACTTCCATGGGAGACTTTTACTAATGTAGGACCAACTAACTCAGTTACTCCATCCTGAGGAGCTGCAGATTTCATACTTGACACCACATGCAGGCTTCATGCTGGAAGGAGTTACCCTTCAAACAGGAGGCAATCCTTAAGCCAGCCTCCAGGAAATAGAGTGCAAGACTCCTTAATGAAACACATCTTCATGTGTACATTGTGGTAGTTAAAGGGACAGAAAAAAGAAATCCAACTAACTCTTAACTCTTCATAAAGAAAAATGTGAGGAAAGGACTGCCCTTTTTTAGAACCCTCTTTTTGTGCTATTTTCTGTAGTAATATGAAAATCAAAATGTAAAGCCTGTTGCATTGATATCAATACAAAAAAGGCAAAGGCAGTGCCATAACGTACAGAGTTCACTGTAGACAGCTCCCAAGGACACAGCTGCTTAATCAAGGAATATAATTTAAAATCAAAAAACACACAGTAAGAAAACAGTGACCATGTAAACTAAGATCTGGTGAGAATACAGCTCCTGAAGCTCTGTGTTGTTAATATTGACCTCATTGAAGAATTATCTGATTCCTACAAGAGTTCCTTGATTGAGATAGGTTTGTGAAAATAAATAAATAAATCTGTGGGCCTGCATTTTTACGCTGGTTTCTGGGAAGTCCTGTGCTGACATCAAGTGGTGACTTGTTTTTTGTGCTGAAGGGAGCCAGACTTGTGGTACTGCATATGAACTGGGTGATATTTGTTATCACGCGAAGGGAAAGATGAGTATGCATAGGCCACAGGGGGACTACAGCAACAGCTTCACTGGCAGGTGACCCCATGGGGATGGACAGCCAAAGGAGTATGGAAAAGCAGTGCAGCCACTGTGCAAGGCAGAGGGTAAGCTGAGCCTCTCCAGCTGTGCCGGGGCACACAAGGTGCTGGCTGAGCCTCCCCAGCAGCCACCAGGTGTGACCACTGGCAACAGTCCCCCTTTTCCCGAGCCAAGAAACACCTGGCTGGGGCAGGTACTATGGGGTTTGGTGGCCTCAGGGGACTGAGGAGAGCATGGAGAACTCATTTACTAAAGAAAGCATGACACTCAGTTAACCAAAAAGGATGGGTGGCTCTATTAATTAGTTCTGCAGAAATATCAAAGAGGGAAAGATAAATATGCACAGCTATGAATTGGATGTGAATAAAATCAAACTTCACAGAATCATAGAATAGTTAGGGTTGGATAGGACCTTAAGATCATCTAGTTCCAACCCCCCATGTCCTTTTGATGTTGAGGACACCAGAACTGCACACAGTACTCCAAGTGAAGTCTCACAAGAGCAGAGGG
>JAOEHX010051511.1:0-13546 GCA_025448015.1 Bolborhynchus lineola
TGATCTACCCCTTCTGGGTAACTGCCCTCAGTTTATATACTGATCATGACATGCTGTGGTATGGAATACCTCTTCGGCTAATTTGGGTCAGGTGTCCTGTTTCTGCTTCCTCCCAGCTTCCCCTCCTACCTGGCAGGGCATGAGACTGAGAAAGTCCTTGGTCAGAGTAAACACTGTTAAGCAGCAGCTAAAACCATTGGTGTTATCAGCATTGTTCCCAGGCTGAAAGTAAAAAACACAGCACTGTACCAGCTACTAAGAAGGAGAAAAAATGACTGCTACTGCTGAACCCAGGACACCTCTGTAATGAAGCTTTGAGGCAATAAGCAGATGCTGTCAGTGGGGATTCTTAGCAGTGATTACAGGAGTTTGGTTCCCAACCAGAGGACAGGACTTTCCCTTAAAGGGCTGATCTGAAAATCTTTTTAATGTTCCTTTAGCTGGTCACGGGGAGGCTAAATAAACCCAACAATGGTTTGCTACTGATTTTGATAGACATACCAGTATAAGATCATAGATCTCAGAATGGTTAGGGTTGGAAAGCCTTAACATCATCTAGTTCAAACTGCCCTGTCATGGGTAGGGATGCCATACTCTAGACTACATTACCCAAGGCTCTGTCCAACCTAGCCTTGAACACCACCAGGGATGGAGCATTTGCCACTTATTTGGGCAATCTGTTCCAGTGCCTCACCACCCTCACATAAAAGAGCTTCTTCCTTTTATCTAACCTGAACTTCCCCTGTTTAAGTTTGAACCCATTACCCCTTGTACTACTGCTACAGTCCCTGATGAAGAATCTGTCTCTAGCATCCTTGTAGGCCCCCCCTTCAGATACCAGAAGGCTGCTATGAGGTCTTCACACAGCCTTCTCTTCTCCTGGATAAACAGTCCCAACTTTCTTAGCCTGTCTTCATATATCATGCTAATTCCATCTGTGCTTTGCAATCTGGCAAAGTCAATTAGTAATTTCTCTGCCTTCCAAAAAGAGGTGGCAAAAATTATATGGTGATTCTCACAAAGTGTAAGATATTGGTGCAGATATTATCAACTAGGAATAGGCAAATTTCATTAAGTGCATTTTATGTACCCTACTATGCTGCTAGAGGAGAGAGATCTCTTGAGTCTCATCTTCTTTCTGTAAAGCTCAACAAATATTAAGATCATTAAAAACCTGCCTGTACATCACATGATTTTTTCAGTTATAAACTGCTGTTTTATTTGAATCACTTCATCAGTCTCAATTATCAGTTCTCACAGCTGCTAGCAAACCTCCGATTTAGTAGTGGCTAACGACAGAAGTAGAAAGATACCATATTTTTTGTTGTATTGAAAGTGGATGGAAATTATATTTGAGGGAATTAGATCACAGCAATGAAAAGCTCATTGTACAGTAATTCTTACACCTACTGAACCATTTTCTGATGGTGTGCCTTTTCTAAGCTGTGCATTGTCCTCATCGTGGCGACTGCTCCTGTGGAAGGTATACCCAGTCACCAGGGCTGAATCAACTGTTACTTACATTTCTTAATGAAATTTTTAAGAAGCAAAGAAAATCAGAAGACTCAGAGCCATTCAAAAGCCAGCAATCAACCTAGTTAGTTCATTACTGTGTTTCCAACAGGCTGGCATCAGAACTGTCAGGTCCTGAAAACCTGATGTAGGCACTTGCAGATTAGGAAGTTTCTTCCCCATATCTGAACTAAAGATTATCCTGCTCTCTAAGGCACAAGAAAAATAAATCTGCTTTTCAATTTCAACAGCTTCATTGAGCCACATCACTGGCTGAAGAAATCTGCAAAGAACATAACCTAGATCATGCTCAAGTCTCTAGTGAAACCCCAAGCAGTTTATTTCAGTTCATTTTGGATATCATTTTATGGTAGTATAATGAATGTACACACAGGGATGAAGTACCTTGAAGAGCTCAGATACAAGCCTGACCCTAAGGAAAAACAATTATCTGAATCATGGCCTAAATGCTAACAAATACAAGAAGTTCAACACACCAATTTTTGCTCTTATTTATGCAATCAGGTAGAAAATTATCTTTCATGCGTCTGCAGAGTTTTCCCTCAGGTGCTCTTTCAGAATTCTTTTCTCCTTGAAAATGCTTACAGAAAAACTGTAACAAAAAATTAGAAGATTCTGATTATGAAAAGATGGTGCATGGGAGAAAGAGCATACTCTGTTTTTAAATAGAGCTCAGTTTGCTTGTTTTGTGCCTAAAGGGGAATAAAACCAAAAGCAAAGAAACAAAAATTAAAAGAACTTTCCCCCCACTCCCCACTATTTCCTTTTAGCCAGGCTGATGAGAGGAGTCCCGCCAGCCTCTCCCCATCCACCTTCTCTCATTTATCTGTCTTCTGGGAATACTGGTCAAGCAGGAAAGGCTTTGAACTTATGCATGCACCTCCTTTCATCTAAAACTTCCACTGTGTTTTAAAGAATATAAAATTACATACTTTTAAAAGAAAGAAAAAAAAAAAAAAAAACAACAAAAACTTTTGCAACAATTATACTTTTCATTTGCACCCTTGTGGAAACAGCAACACAATGCTTTCACATTTAAGTAAAAAACAATCTATACCTGAAGGATCTCTTCACTGACTCTTGGGATAAAAGAATTTAAATGGATTTGGGAAAAGTCAAGGAGTATTAAGATGTGAAGAAATCAGAAACAACAGAAGAAATAGTGCTTTGTACTGCTCATTTCAGAGAAGCAAAAATTTATAAGATAAAATGAAAAGGAGGCATGTAACATTATAAATGAGGGAAACCACTATGCTTAGAGGACTGCTCTGCTTCCATGCTGTGGAAGCACTTGTGTAGATGGCCAGTGAGAATGTTCAGGGTGGGAGATTATAAATCAGTATACCAAAGATGATGATACTTGCATGATCTTGGGAATTACAAGTGGTGACTCTCTAATGAAAACTCCTAAATGAATTAGGGTATTTTTCTGTACCTCTGTACAGGCAGCATTGAAGTTACTTCTAAGGTACACAAGAATGGCAATGATAAGAATGCAACCTCAAAACATTGTATGAATTGAACAAATTAGCCTGATTATTGCAGTTTACATGAGTTACTACACAGACTAAAATGTAAAGCTTCACTGCATGAATTTATGAACACAGATCAATGCCAGAGAACAGGAGACTGCTGTGCTTAGAGAACATGAAAGAGAAGAACACGTCGGAATATGTACACTATATGTCTATCAGAAATCTGAGGTTAATATGAATTTAGTTGACAATGTTATTGATAACTTGCTGAATTTTGAAGTCATGAACTGAGGACCAGCATTAATTAATGTTCACATTCACAAATAAAAAGGTAAATCTTTTGTGAAGTGTTTTGTATGCATCAGTATTTTGGGAGAATAATAATCAAAAAGGAAACAACACTGTGAGAACAGTCTTGCCTTTTGTCAGCAAGATGAACCTTGTGTTTTTCATTTGGATTTGATCTGGTTTATAAAATTTTTTCATAAATATAATGAAAATTTTTGGCAAGATGTTGTGATTTCCCATCTACTGCTTATGCAGCCTTTGGGTTTTTTACTTTTATTTCTTGATTTTCATCTATACAGCAAGACAATATTTAGTGGGTATGTTGAACTCTGAAAAAGAAAACAGCTGAAAGCAGGAAAGCCTTAGGAAAATAGTACTAAGATTAATAAGTCTTAAAGAATGTTTTACTGTAAAATACTGATTTAATAATGGTGATTCATTTATTAAAAGGGTACTTGGAACCGTGGCATAATTGCCACAGGCTCTGTTTACGAAACACCAGATCTTATAATGGCAAGCCGAGAAATGGAACTTGGATGACCTTTACTGTAATTCTGACTTTACTTCCAGAGTCCTGAATGATTTTGAGCAAGCATTTTCATCTCTTTAGGCATCAGTTTTCCCCATATGCTAATAAGAAGACTGCTATCTGTTCTCTTTGCCAAGCATCTTTATATCACTCAGCTTTTCAGATGACATTTTATTAAGTAGTATTACCACTATGGTCAGTTTCTAATATAGCTAACCTAAAAGTGAGGCTGAGTGACATTTCAGTAGCAAACTCAAATTATGCTAAAGCATTTAATCTTGAAATGAGCACATGACATAGATGAGAGCACGTGGTGGAACAAATTGATAGCAAATATACAGACTGGAAATTATATTTTTACTAAGCAGGATTCATTTCTTTTATTTACTTTCTGCAAACTTTTCAATGACTGTATTCTGCTGGTTCAAATGTGTACGAAATGTGAATTTGAAATTCATATCTGCAAGCATTCACTCAAAGTATTAAATCTTTCAATGAATTGAAAAAAAACGCACATTATTCTTGAAAACTGATGCAGGATACTCAACCAGAGGTAAGAAACCTGGGATCACATGGATATATATAAGTAATTCCCTAAGAAAAACATGGTCAACATTTGTGTATTAGTTTGGGAAAGAAAGGAGGCTATGAATACCATCGCAATGTAAATCCAGTAATAAGGAAAACTGATCGTGGGAAACACAATCACCCACAAAAAAAAGAAACAGAAATTAATAATATCAATTATTCACTGGTTGTGGCTAAACTGTTACACAACATTTATGTTTTACTGGTCTAAAAACCTACAGCTTAATAACCTGTGAAGAAACAGTTCATTTCCCACACCTGCATTAATTACTTGTATATCCTGACTAATGCAAAATAAATTGCCTTCCTTTGGAATAAACTAGCCAAGATGACAGTACCAAATCACTTTAAAAGAAGAACTATCAATTTTTCTCCGCTTAGCATAGATTTACTATTATTTCATTTATAGCTTATAATTATTACAATTTTTTATTGAAAAAAAAAGAAAAAAATGGCAGTTTGTACATTCTTTTCCCCCTTAACTCATTGGAGTTAGAAACAAAAGCAGCAACACATGTAAATGTTTCATGTTTCATGTTAGAATGTTTATGTGTAATGTTAATGTTTAAGACATATAAATGTTTCATTAACATCTGCGGTTTTGGAATGCTAGACAATGGGGAAAGTAGGAAGGAAGCAAAGTTTTTTTGAGAGGAGACAACCCATTGATCATTATACCATGTACTTTGGTTCTCTATAGGTTGCCTGGTTTAGGGGAAATGATCTGTGGTTTATGTCCAGAAAAGTGCGATATGTTGATTTTTCTGCATTACTGATACTGAACAAGTGCCTGTGATGGCACAGAAAAGGACAGAAGGAACCCTCTGGATCATGGAGCTTATGCACTTGTTTTATGGCAAACACTCTTAAGAGGATGGCTGAGTTTCTTTCAGAGATTTGAGTTAGGATAGGAAAGGAGACATTTGTTAACATCAGCGACTCATACAGAAGTTTCATAGTGAAATCATCATCCAGTGTAGCCTGTGGTAGGACAGCAAGAAAGATGATATCATTCCAAGCTCCTCAGTCCAGCTCTCAACTCTACCTTTCCTTTGGCCTTTATGGGTCGCTTGGCCTAGGGTGCTCCTTGCTCCCTTGTGAAGTACCCCTTACAGCTGTAGCTCTAAGATAGTTACCCAGCCCAGAAGAGGGAGTGGCATACACAAGACAGTATTGTATTGAGCCACAGAAACATCCTGAAGTCACATTACACATTTGTATTTAAATAACTTGCATGTCTATGCTGCACTTCTACAGTATAGCCTTAGGGCAGCTGCAAGCAAGCTGAATAAAAACTCCTGTGCCAGACTGTACCCAGGCTCATTAACCTTACCTCTGAGCAGGGTTAATTAGATCAGACTAGGCTTCAAGCTAATATGGTGACTGCTCTGGACTGTGCCATTTCGAACATGCCCTTGTAATTCAGCTGCATCAGCAAAGTGTGGGAATCAAATTTCATAAGGTTCCAAACGTGATTAATTTTCCCTCATAGGATCATTCTTTCTTCCTACTGACAAGATAACTAGATGACACTTCTGGGTCTACTCTTCTGATCCTGTGTCTGACTTCTGACTTACATTAGATGGATTACTCTTTCTCTGTTCTCATAGTAGATAACAGAGAAGAATGTATGGTAACATCCACATGTATTCTCAGCTCTCTCCATAGTGCTATGTGTCAGACCAGAAGAATAGTGTCCAGCTCAGTATTGCCTAGCATAAGTGTGCTTCTGAGGAAGCAATAAGGTTATAAAGACTTCTGTACTGCTCAGTACAGTGCCAAAGATCTGTAAACTAGCATTTAATGCAATCCAATTCATGAACTGCAAAAAAACTGCATCAGCTATCTCAGGCATGCCATAGAGCTGATGCAATTGTTCTTGTAAATCTCAACTGCCTGATATTACACTTTATGAGAAACAAGGTTACTTGCACTTTATTTGCACTTTACACAGTACTGTACTGCACCACACAAAGGTATACACAGACTTCCCCGGTTCATCTTCAGTTATATTCAGGACATCAGACTTGTGCAGCTGCCTTGGGACAATATGTACACATATTCATTAGATAAAAAATACAATTAATTTCCATCATGTGATAAATTGCTTTATAATTCCATTTTAATAATAAAATTATTAATCCCATCTTCTCCACAAAAAAGACAAATGTTTCTTTCTTCAAAAATCTATCCCAAATTACACCACAAAATCATAAAACCCAGCTGCTTCTTTCTTTTAAAATCTATCTCAGAATATTTAGATCCAAAGTCAAGAGCAATAATATTCAATTCCTGTTTGAGCAGCACGTTCATCTTGTGAATATCCAGCAGCAAAGCAATCAAGCAAGTTCAAATAGTCAATGTCCTACTGGCTGTAATCTAGTTATTGGTTTACACAGGGTACTTTCACACTCCAGCTGTTCCCTTTGGACACTGATATACATATTTACTGTGGATCAGTATAAGGCAGTGAGGAAAATTTCAGCAGGAAACTGCTGTCTGAAAAGTCAATCTTTCAATTTAGGATACCTTAAAAAAATAAATAAGTAGAATTAGTCTTCTCAATGGATTTCAGGTCCCATAGTTCACTTTATGCATACTACCCTTTTCATTGAGCAGCCAGCTCTTTGAGGCTGCACACAGTGGGGTGACAACTCAGCTTAATCTCCTGGAAAAAAGAGGAAGAGATGTCTGTACAGCAATTGTTAGAAAGAGGAGCACATGAATTACAATTATCCACATGGCAGCTGCAGGGGCTACAGAAGCCCTGGGAATAAGAAAAACACCACTTCAGATTAGCGATTTTGTTATGTTCAAGCCAAGAAAATTATTTAGTATGAGAGACTTAATTACAGGTAGCTGCACTGATAGGCAGCTCCAGCTTCAGAGAGTGGATTAAATCCATTCATTCCATATGTGTATGTCCATTCATAGACACATGCTACTGTTATCTGAGAAAATTACTATAACAGCTGCAGTTTATTCTCTCCACTGTAATCAAGAGAGAATTTCATTTTTTTTTTCCTTCCACAAGGATCTATCAGACTAGGAAAGAAAATTTAATTGTTGCACTTTGATAAACAACATTCAGAACTTCTAAATCTTTATTCTATGAGTAAATTTTCCTGCAGCAAATTTCCTTATAATTAGAGTTCTGATTAAAGTGAGCATTTCCATAGTTTTGATGCTTTGTAAATCACAGTTACTGACTGCTTCTCTTATAGTGAAGAGGAAGTCACTTTGCAATGAAATTTTGCTATGCAAAGTGGCTGAGCAATAATTTAATTAACATTTTTCTTAAGTTATCTCTCATGCTTTAATATACATAACTGTTCCCTCTTCGTATTCCAGGTATTGAACAATGATCATTACAAATTCCTACATGAAAAGGATCTAGATAACTGGATCCATTTCACATAACTTTCCCTTTGATTTTGCATCATACTTAGAAGATGTGAAATTTGAAGCTGCTACGTAATGCACTAGTAAAAACACAAGAACCTCAAAAACAACCAGAAATTGTTGCTTTTTGCAGGAGAGTTGAGACGATGATTAGTTTTATTTCATTCTCATATAAACTCTGCACTCACACATATGCTTATTTGTAAGCATGTGACTTTAATGTACCCATTTTACCTACTTCAGCATATTACAACTATCATCAATTTTGATTGGAGATATTATCCTTGAAAATGTTGCACAGATATGATTTACAGAAATAAAATGCAATCATATGAAATTGAGGGGAGCATGCAACTTATGCCCAATTTTTGTAGATTTAAGTGGAAAACCACTAAGAAAGCTAACAGCAAAATTCTCTGAGATGTCATGGAAGTTCATTTCCATATGCACGACAGAGTAACCCAAGTGAGAGTTCTCTGATTTCTTCCTGAGTAAAACTATATAGAGCCTAAAGAGCAACTTAAGCACAGACTAAAGTAAAGCAAATGACCAGTGGAACAAATCAAAAGAGAAAGTGGTGAACTGTCCATATATTGACATCTCAAGTGGAGAACAGTAACCTTCCAGGAAATTACTTGGCTCATTATAACATTAGTTGGGCAAAATTGCAAGGCTTATGGTAGAGGTCAAGCTATATAATCTAATAACTCCCTTGTGCTTTTAAAAAATTAATAATCTGTCAGTATAATAATCCGCCAGTATAATAATCCCTGTGCAGGTCTGAAACATACGGAAACTGGTGTTAGATACTGCGCAAAGAGAATATATTGTGAATATAAACTGATACTTTTTTTTAGATTGGATAGGCAGAGAATGAAAGTAAAAATATATATTCCAAAATACAGAGACTGAATGCTTCTCTGGATCAAAGGCGACATGACAGCAGGACACTACAGAAAAGAATGCAAAAAGCCTTTAAGAATAGAACTGGACATGACAAACCACAAACAAAAAAGACAGCCAACAGATTTAGAGAGAAATTCATCAAGATTTTTACCGAAAAAAAGGTTTTTTGGTACTAGAGTATGAACTGAACTCCTGAAAATTCTGGTCACACACAGAGGGCCTCCATAATTATTTTTAAATCTTATCAGTAACTGTTAACCAGATACCAGTTACTGCTATGCTGATAGCTGATAACGAATATCAAATATTACTAAAAAGCAAATTTTGAAAAAACAGACCCAAAGATGGTTAAAATCAATGTATTGTGTGACACAAAAGCTAAACCACAAAACTAGTCTCGTGAGACCCTCCAAAAGGTTGTAAATACTGGCAAATATATGTAAAAAGACAAATTATTATTAAAGCACAAGATCCCTTTAAATTTCATATATTCAAGTATTACTATTTCTGATTTTTATATAAAAATTACAATATTTAGCTACTGCTTTAAAATGTATTCTGTGGGTTTGATTCTAGAAATGCTTTGTTGGTCATGTGAATGCTCTGTTCTACCATTCTGCAATTGAAATTTTTGGTTAGTAAGGAAATTGAAGAGTCATCTGCCATTAAAGTATGTTTAGCACATAATCTGCCTACTCAGTATTTAAAAACAAAAGTGATGGAAATTCCTCAACCTACTTAGCCATTGGTACACATAGTTTCTTCAATTCAAGTTGACTGCTTACTATTTTATTTCCAGAAAGTCCTTGCCCTTCTGGTCCCTTTAAGGCCTTTCAAGACCATTATTATAGCATTCCTCAAGTGTATTCTTCAATTAATTAATTACACTCATTAAAAGTTTTCCTCAGAGCTCACATGCCTTGGACCATTCTCATTCCTCTCCTCTAACCCCACTTTACTGGGTCCAGAATTTCCTAAGTATGATGGTCAAAACCAGACATAGTACATGAGTGAAGGTATTCTTAGGGCTGAGAGACATGCAAAGAAATTTTTTGCATATCTCAGACTTGTTTTTAATAGGGCACAATATTTTACATCCCACAATGATACTTGAGTCAATGCATTTGGTAACAATAAGCAGCCATTGACTTGCGTTCAATTTAGAATCCATTGGCTCGTTGTCCACAGAATTTCTGCCTGGCCTATTCCCTGTCCTGTGTTTGGGCAGAGGGACTGACTTATTGAAATACTAGAGTTTGCATTCAGCCTTCTTCAATACTGTTTATTTCAGGTGATTCTGCCAAAATGGCCAAGATTAACTTGTATACTTTCAGAGTACTCAAGGCTTTTCCCTAGAGCTTATTATTATTTGCACATGTATTAAGTGTACTCTTTCTTCATTTTGTTATCCATGACATTAACAAAAAAGCCCCACAAAATAGTACCAGACACAGAATGCAGGAGGAAATACAAACCAACATTTCTCTGCCTACATATATATATTGATGTTGTAAACCAACATCTGTCTCAGATTTAGAAAACATAATAGAAACAGAGGATAATGTAAAGCTAATTTAATCTTTCAAAAAGCAAAACCCTGTAACAGCTACTGGAAAGTACAAATGAATCAGTCTTTCAGATACAATACCACTTCTCTTAAATAATTATTAATATTGCCTCAATTACACAGCATGTGATTCAACCTGTGTATTGCTATTAACTCCATAGAAATATACCTTTCATACAGAAAAACAGGATTTAAGGTACTGGATCTTTCCTTTGCAGATCATTTGGAAAGCCCTCACTGACTACTTATCAAAAATGCCTGACTTTTTTGTTCTGAGAAACATTAGAGGCTGACGCTGCCCATAGAATCATCAAGAATATTCTGCACTCCCTTTAAAAACTGAACAATGAATATACAACAGAATGTGCCTGTCATTAAAAAAGTTTATTTTGGGAAAATGGAGAGCAGGGAGGACAAACTATACCACTCCTTTCAAGAGAGAAGGCACTGGGAAGAAACAATGAGGAAGCTTCTGCTGCCTCTTCTTGTGACACAAGATCAGTGCACTTATGTGTGTGGATGCATGGATTTAATTTTCAAGGCAGGTGCTTTTCACAGGCAGCAAATCTACTGTAATTAAAATCCAGGGGAAAAAATGAAAGGGGAGAGGGAAGTTAAGTCTCAGAATTCTTCTGATTTTCTAGCAATTGTGGTAGTTCAAGCCCAGCAGCTACTGGGAAGAACTTGGGTTCTTCTTCCTCTGATTCACGTAATAATAACTCATGATCAGATGTTGCCCTATGTAGTAAGTGCATTCTTTCTTCATCTTTCTTGCCTCTTGTTTTTCCCCTTGTGTACAGGGGCAACAGATATTGACACAACATGGTCCTCTGGTTTAGCTTCAGCGATTATCACTGTGGTTGGAGTGGCTGCAATATCTGTTATCAGGGTTTGGGTAGCTGCTGTACTTGTCACTGGCGTTGATGTAGCTGCTGCACTTGGAATTGGATTAGCTGTGTTGTCTGTTGTAGTCAGAGTTTGAGTATGTGCTGTACTTGTCACTAGGGTTGGCGTAGCTGCTGTATTTGGAGTTTGAGTGGCTGTGTTTTCTGTGGTTTGCCATCAGATCTAGAGACATTTTTTTTCCTTTGAAGGTGCTGAGTAGTGCTGAACAGGGCTCTCTAAGCATAGGAAAGCCCCAACACATTGCCATGATTTGTCCCTCTCTCATATGACCAATATGACAACACACCTCACTTAATATTTGTGGATTTTGCACTTGTTCAGTGGTGAAATTCCAAAGCACTGGCCTAGATACTTGCCCATACTGTCCCACACACCCTGCCACTCATGACTGTCTAGCCTTGGGGAAAATCTCTTGGTCCTCCTATATCATTGTCTAACCCTAGACAAAACTCAAACCCGACTCAGCTTAACTTTTGAGATCAGACAAAATGGCAGGGGTTAAAACACACTTTGTATGTGTGCCAACATGGTGATCCCTATCACAATCAGCAGAGAGGTCTCAAGGTACCCAAAGGCCATTCAAAACCTTTAGAATGTCCAAATGATCCTGTAAATAGTCTGGTGGCAGGGCTGGGAAGGTTTCCTTCATAGGTTGACCACCCAAGGAGGGGAAGAAAGATGTGTAATTGCTAAACACTTCTATTATATACCTCCTGAAGTATAGATGTAGTGACCGCACTGGGAACGCAAGCCAGATCAGTTTCATGATTAATGAGTCTATTGTATTACAAGTCATTACCATAAAGTACAGTGAAACAAGAAACTTAGCCCAAGCCCCCCCAGCTAATAAACACTAAAACAGCAAATACCGGCTGTAAGTAAGGTACAACATGCTGAAACTGTGAGATCAAGAGCAACAACTTTGAGAGCCAACAAATCAGCATTGTGAGGAGTGACTATTAATCCAAAACAATGAATGCTTATCACAAATATGATCAGACACACTCTGGTCAGATCTGTCATTATTTCAACACTTTGTGCCCCACTCTGGGTGCCACAAAGAACTGTTTTGGTTTAAGCCCAGCCATAACTCAGAACCAGACAGCCACTCGCTCATTCCCCCCCCTTCCTTCCCCTGCTCCCAGAGGGATGGGGAGGAGAATCAAAAGAATGTAACTCCCATAGGTTGAGATAAGAACAGGCCAGTAACTAAGGTATAACACAAACCACTGCTGATACCACCAATAATAATAATGATAAGGGAAATAACAAAGGAAGACAATACAAACACTCACCACCCGTTCACTGATACCCAGCCCTGAACCAGCAGTGATCTACCCCTTCTGGGTAACTGCCCCCAGTTTACATACTGATCATGACATGCTGTGGTATGGAATACCTCTTTGGTTAGTTTGGATCAGGTGTCCTGTCTCTGCTTCCTCCTGGCTTCCCCTCCTCCCTGGCAGGGCATGAGACTCAGAAAGTCCTTGGTCAGAGTAAACATTACTGAGCAGCAACTAAAATTATCGGTGTTATCAGTGCTGTTCCCAGGCCGAAAGTCAAAAACACAGCACTGCATCAGCTACTAAGAAGGAGAAAAATGACTGCTACTGCTGAACCCAGGACAGCAATTGAGGGCAAAATTCTTCCTTTCCTTCTTATCATAAGCTTGTCACTTGTTTATTATGTATATATCAGTTATATATGTGCTCAACTGACTCACCCTCAGTGTATAGGGGAATTTAAGAGCATTAGACTATTAGAACAGACTCATCAATCAAAACAAGTATTAACATCCTTCCTGGAGATTTAACACTTTTGAAATCTTTTATTACTTATATAAGTTGAAGATATATGATTCACACAGAATAAAATGTTAAACACTACCGCCATCATTCATTTTCTGATAGCATTAAGAATTACATTGCATTGTTTACAAAAGATACAAGGTTAATGCCACATAACAGTCTGTGTCTCTATTTTTCTCTTGTGAATATGATGTAAGATTGCAAAAAAAAAAAACCAAACCACTAAACAATAAAACCACCCTAAACCCCAAACAATCTGCTTAGTGTAAGGTAATTATTTTGTATATGCAATTCCTATTTATTAGGGAGTTCTGAGAGACTGACAGCTGATAGGCACAGGGTGTGAGTGAAAATACATCTTAGACTGTAACAGCAACATGGCTGTGACACGATCCAGTTGAGGCAGAAGCTGTGCCCTTCCTACAACGGGAGACCCTTTGCACCACAGCTACTTCCTGGGGTACCACAGGGATACTCCCCAGTGCTGCTCTCATCCATATTTAGTCAACAACTTGCTCTATTTGTAAGAGTGAGCCAGTGAAAC
>JAOEHX010051511.1:13556-30991 GCA_025448015.1 Bolborhynchus lineola
ATGTGTTCCCTGACAGGTGATCAGTTAACTGGAGGTGCTTTTGCAGCCCTCAGGGGTCCTTTCTTGCAAATCCCATTTCCAGTGCAGAAACTGCTCAGTCCTATACTCTCTATGTTTCTCTTTTTTTTTTTTCAGCAGCACTTCCAAATACTTCCCAAGACTTCCATCCCTTGATTTCCCAAAGAAGCCTTTCTTAATGCCTCCACTGGCACTACTCCCTTCTAGTCCCCCAAACACCACAATGCTTGATTGACTGTTGGCATACAAGAGTCAGTAAATGTGCTGGCTGAATGACAGATGAAGACTCAGAAAAACCACATCAGTTCATCTCATCACTTAATCTGACACTCACTCAACAAATTTATTGCTACAACTATTGCCAATCAATCACCCCCAGTAATAAATGAAATGATATCATTATTGACAAAATATGGAACCACCCAAAACTCTTGCTTCTCTTCTTATATTACTGCTTCTTGCGCTTTGTCAATGCCTCAGAAGTACAGAGTTTGTTGATTCTTAATTATTTCAGGTACCTAGTGTCAGTAGGGTACCTGAAACCCACACCTATTGAGTAAACCATTAAGCTAGGTGGGGAAAAATAAGTTCACAGTGTGACAAAAAAAATACTAAACCAGAGAAAAAGCAGAAGAAAATAATGTGCATACTACGTGGGATACTGCTCTTGCAGTGAGTTGGGCATGTCAGCAGACATGAGAAAACACAGGTGAGGGAAGGAAAGCACATGTGAGACAAATTGTACAGCTTAGCAGATGAAGAATAGAGAAATGGAAATAAGCAGAGATGAATGCACATGACAAGAAATAGTAAATGTAAAACCAAAATACACCACAACAATTGCTACAGCCTTAAATGTTGTCATTATTCCCAGCCAGGAAGCCCTAAAGCAAAAAAGGTAGATTCAGACAAAAGATCAAATCAACTGAATCAGAAAGAATCAACCAAAAAATAATAAAAAGAAGCCCCACCAAAGCCTAGTGAGCAATATAAAATCACATAGGAGTCTACTGATGCCATTTTTAGGCAGTAATTTGCTAAAAACAGAATACAAAAAGAAGAGGTGTAGTATTTCTGAAGAGCAGATCTGGCTCAGACTGCCTAAGCACCTGATTCTGTGGTGCAACACAACTATCTGAGGTGCACTGCAATTGCCCATTGACTCATGGGGATTATGCAGTAGATTAGAGACTGCTGCAGCAGCAAGAAATTCACTTCCTAATTCAAACCTTAAAGAACCATATAGAACAATATCAGCATCTCAATTTTGGTATTGAGTAGAAGAACTCTGCTCTGAAAAGCTTCCTTACATCACCAGAGCAATAAACCATGCAAGTTGCCATAAAAAATCCCTGAGCTCTAGTTCAAAGCAAAGTCTGCAGTAATTCAGTTCTGAACAGAAAATATCAGTCATTCTACTTGTTGGTCCAAAACTAGGCCAAGTTAAGGGCTCAGAGCAATTATTTCACTTCTAGATAAAAATTCTTTCTGAAGGAGAATATTTAATGCAGACTGCGAAGTGCGAGACTTTTATCAGGAGTTTTAGGAATTTGGCTGCAACAGTTTACCATACGATGACTTTTAACAGCACTAAGGAAATCTATCTCACAGCCTTAAAGGAACATTTGGCTTTTCCCTAAGAAGGTCCTTTAAAATTAAAAACTACTGCCTGAAGAATGTTTAAATGACCACTTAATTAGATAGGAGATATCTGTTGACAATATCCGACAGCACAGGGAAAAAAATGTGTGCCTTTGCAGAATCTGAAAAAATGAAATCTCTTGTGTTACAGATATCCAACAGATGACACATCCATGGCAGGAAATGGTGTAAGTGCAGGCTTGAATTATTTATGTTTTTTAAGACAGTTTTAGAGAACAAAGTGTTTCAGACTACAGTGAAATTCACAATTTAGTCTACTTTCTACCTGTAATAATTAAATGAAAAATAACCTTCACATAAATAGTTTCATATTAGTTTAGACTTCTAAAATAAATAAAAAAATAATTAAAATGTAAAAAAGACCCCAAAACCCCAACAGTACTGCATTCAAATTTCAGATCCTATTTTCATACAAATTAAGGTCCTGAAAGCATTCTTCTGGCTTAGTATGCAAAAGGAATAAGCTCTCTTGCACAGTCTAAAGACTCTCCTAATCTTCTGAGATTGATTTAGGATTTCATTCTACTCTTCTATTCTTATCAGGATAAGAAAAAAGGAAGAATAAAATCCTTTTAGAAGAGTCATTTAAAAAAAAAAAAAAAAAGGAAAACATGACAGTATTTTCAAAAAAGTAACAGTCAAAACCAAATAAAACACAAAACAACCCCTGGACCCTCCCACTCTTGAATTATATAATACATATGCTGTAGAATTACGGATCTATGTGACCTTTCAAATGATGGCCAAATCACTCCTCAGAGCATCAGAGGTTTGTTGAGATCATCAAATACACAACCATTTTCCAGGGGAAAAGGAATAAGCACTTTCAAAGGCACAGTATATGGTGAGCAAGAAGAAAGCATAGTGTGAAATGCCAACTTCAGCTATCGACTATTAAGCTGCCATTTTACACTCCCCCTGCACCAGGGATATACTAGACTGGAACAGACAAGACTGACTTGCGCCTGTTCCCGGCAGCAGGTAAGCCAGCAGGGCAGCACAGGAACATTAGTAAAGCAGATCTTTCTAAAACAGGAGTGGTCAGCCTGTAACAGCTTTCTAGAACATACTTTGCAGCTCCTTTACTTTCAACTGCCCAGGAGGACATCATGACCATGTAGAACAAGCTCAGATTCTTCTAGTATGTGGTATCCTGAGCTGTCAGTAAGCATCTTGAGTAACTCTTCTCAATCCTTCCCTGAGGGGTTTTGCCAACTCACTTGCTAATCTGTGTGGTTAAGAGGAAAAGGAAGAATGTCCCAACCTGTGCCACTATTGGCAGCAGAAGGTGGAAACCCTTCCAGTTCCTTCCAGGTTAGAGCAATGGACAGAACTGAGACGCAGATTTACCAGTCAGTGCAGAAAGCAGACCAGAACAAATAAGCTCCTTCTCACTACTCTACAACAAGCTATTCTGTAGTACTCTGTTCTTACAAGTAACTAGAGAGGGCAAAATTGAAGAAAACATATTTACCCTCATTTTTCTGGGAAGACAGAAATTCACTAGCAATGATCACAAATTCCAAGGCCTTCAGAGCACGCCCACACCACATACAATTTGGGTTCGTAGGACTCTGGGGACATGTGTTGAAATGTTTCATTAATCTATGTACAATATCCTATTCAATATTACTAAGGAAAAGCATTATACATTTTCAGTTTTCTGTTTTGAACTGGTCTCTTTGGAGCTGTAGATACTTTAATCTGAAATTAAAGTATCCGCAACTTCTAACTGAAAGCAATAGAAATCCCGTGCACTATTCTACATTGTAAATTAGTGTGAAACAAAATGAAACAAAAAGCCTCCAAAAAATTCAGTGATAAGAAGCTTCATCTTTTCTAGTCTTTCTTTTTAAGAGATGCTGAAAAAAAATAATCATAATTACTCCCAAATGTTCAAAATTTTCTTCATCTTCTACAAAAATTCTCTGTTCAATTTGGCACAATGGAAGTGAAGGAGAAAAGAGACCTTATTTAATGCACCCCTTGGTTTAGGCAGATGACAAAGTGCTTAATCCCATTTCAGTCCTGATCTCACTTGTTTCTGCTGAACAGATGCAATATGTAATTTCCTAAAGATGATGACATTTGAGATAATTCAAAAACCAAGGATGAAATGAAATTATATCAAGCGACAGACAGCCATCTGCCATGATTTCAAGGATTCACCTGATAGTCATTTTTAACATGATTTGAACTTCAGGATGCAGAGGATTTTGTACATACATAGGGGTCTATATGCAAGGAGTGGGTTGTAAAACTGTATTTCTCAGGAATCAAATACAAATGCGTATTGTTCTGTTATTGGAAGAGAGCTATCACCATTTATACAAGTTTGGACACCCAGAGAGGATGGAAATTTATCTTCTGTGGTAAGGGAGATCTACAATGTTATGCATAACTCACACAAGTAGGTGTGTCTAGGTGTCCAATGAAAGAGACAGTAAGTACTCAAACTTAATCTACTACTAAATCAACCAAAAAATGGTATAACAGAAGCATTGCTTGGCCTGAGACTGTACTTATAGCAATATCAACCAAAAGAAGAAAGGAGTTTAAAGCTGAAAGGCAGTTTTATTTCAGCAGGAACCATGATAGGTAACTTTTAAAGAGAGAACAGCAAACCCTCAAACACCACTGGTGAATGATTTCTCATTATCCTTATCTTGACCCATGAGCCTTTCATTATACCTTCTCCCTCCTGTCCAGCTGAAGGTGGCAGTGATAAAACAGTTTTGGTGGGCATCTGGTGTCAAGCCAGTGTCAACCCACAACAGAGATGCTGATACCAGAATGACTTGCCTGCCATTACAGAGAAAACCTATGACTGAATACAGACCTGAGACCAGCTTCCCTGATTCAGTGCAGAACCTGGTGGTGAATGTATGCCATGTAGATTCTCATGTATCCCAGAGTCAGGCCACTGAGAAACACCAGAACAACCAACAAGTGGATAAAGCTGCAAAGATTGAAGTGGCTCAGGTGGACTTAGATTGGCAACATAAGGGTGAATTATTTTTGGCCCGGTGGGTCCATGACACTTCAGGCCATCAGGGCAGAGATGCAACATACAGATGGGCTCATGATCGAGGGGTGGATTTAACAATGGACACTATTGCCCAGATTATTCACAAGTGCAAAACATGTGCTGCAATTAAGCAAGCTAAACAGTGCAAGCCACTCTGGTATGGAGGATGATGGCTGAAGTACAAATATGGTGAGGCCTGGCAGATTGATTATATCACACTCCCACCAACACACCAAGGCAAGCTCCATGTGCTTACCATGGTGGAAGCAACCACCAGATGGCTGGAAACATATGCTGTGCCCCACGCCACTGCCCGGAACACTATCCTGGGCCTTGAGAAACAGATTTTGTGGCGACACAGCTCCCCAGAGAGAACTGAGTCAGACAATGGGACTCATTTCCAGAACAGCCTTATAGACATTTGGGCCAAAGAGCATGGCATTGAGTGGGTATATCACATCCTCTACCATGCACCAACCTCTGGGAAAATCAAACGGTACAATGGGCTGTTAAAAACTACACAGAGAGCAATGGGTGGTGGGACTTTCAAACATTGGGATACACATCTACCAAAAGCCACCTGGTTGGTCAGCACCAGAGGATCTGCCAACAGGGCTGGTCCAGCCCAGTCAGAACTTTTACATACTGTAGAAGGGAACAAAGTTCCTGTGGTGCACATGAAGAATTTGCTGGGGAAGACAGTCTGGGTTATTCCTGCTTCAGGTAAAGGCAAACCCACTCGTGGGATTGCTTTTGCTCAGGGACCCAGATATATTTGGTGGGTAATGCCGGAAGATGGGGAAGTCTGATGTGTACTTCAAGGGGATTTACTTTTATGGGAAAACAGACAATGAACTCAATTATATGCTGTTGCCTGCTATGTAGCTCTTTTATAGCCCACCAACTGGATGTCTTCAGGTCTCTAGCAACTGGCCTTGACTTCCCTCCAACCATCATCCCAGAAAAGAATGAACTTTGCTGAAAACAGATGAGTTCAGCAGTGACCAGACAAGTTCTATGGTGTCATCAGCAGGCAACTATCCGACACTGCACACAGCCTCTCTTTCAGAGACTGTTACAAGAGATGGAGCCTGACATCTTGGACCAGGTGGACTCAGCAGCTTTATGGGGATCAGTCCATGCACTAAGGGATGATCTCTCTCTCTTTCTCTATGTGTGCATATGTATATATATATATGAGACAAAAGTGACAGTATATTGAAAAATGTTGGATCTGAGCATGACATGAATGGTATGGAATAAGGAGTGCATGCTGTCCTGGGTTCAGCAGTAGCAGTCATTTTTCTCCTTCTTAGTAGCTGGTGCAGTGCTGTGGTTTTGACTTTCAGACTAGGAACAGCATTGATAACACCGATGGTTTTATTTGCTGCTCAATAATGTTTACTCTGACCAAGGACTTTCTCAGTCTCATGCCCTGCCAGGAAGGAGGGGAAGCCAGGAGGGAGCAGAGACTGTACACCTGCCTCAATCTAGACAAAGAGGTATTCCATACCACAGCACGTCATGACCAGTATATAAACTGGGGGCAGCTACCCAGAAGGGTTAGATCACTGCTCAGGTTGGACTGGATATTGGTAGGTGGGTGGTGAGTGGTTGTATTGTCTTCCCTTGTTATTTCTCTTATCATTATTATTATTGGTGGTAGCAGCAGTGGTTTGTGTTACACTTTAGTTACTGGACGGTTCTTATTTCAACCCGTGGGAGTTACATTCTTTTGATTCTCCTCCCCATCCTTGTGGGAGCAGGAGAAGAAATAACTGGGGGAGTGTGCAAGTGGCTGCATGGTTCTGAGTTATGGCTGGGCTTAAACCACAACACCCTGCCTGGAACAACAAATTGATAGGAAATGCCTTGTGACACAAAACTCTCAAACAGAAATATTCAACAATTTGTACTGTTTAAGTAGAAAAAATTTAGATCTCCTGGCTGACAGACCTACTAGCAATCCCTTTTGCCTAGTGCATCTTCCTTTGTACTCAACAACTTCCAGTGCAGAGGGTTCACCATATTGCCAGGACTGCAGCACAGCCTGCATAGTCTCCAGTACAATTTCCAATACAGAATACAGTTAAGAAGGATATATTATCAGCACTAAATTACCACACCCAGTTTCCTTTACCTATACTTCTGTAAAGTAGTTGAAAAATTGAACCTTACAAAATAACTCACAGTTGTGAAATGTTTTTCTTGAGAGTTTTTTCTTTTATTCTTATCAAAAGTTATAGGATAATGAACTTTCACATTTTCTAGGTATTTCTATGTGGAGAAGTATCTGAGTAGGAGCTTGCAGACGGAAAAGAATGAGAAGGTGCAATGGCTAGAAAGTAGAGCTAGAAACACTAAAATATTGTGGTTTCAGGTTTTTTTTTACCCAGGGGGTAATAGAACTACCAACTGGAATCACTCAACAAAAAGTATAGAGAACTCCCAGTGAATTGAAAGTCTTTAAACTTACAAATTACATTTTTCTAAAACCCTTCTTTGGTTTGTTTTTTGGGCTCAGCATGGAATTGAATAAAAATCCCAACCATTAATCACAAAGTTTGCTCTACTTATTTCATGAGAAACATACTTTTATGTTATCTGGAAAGCATTCAGTGGTTATGAAATGATGAAATTAATAAATTGTTAAGGTGATCTGCCTGGAGTGTACTTATACTGTCAACAGAAATGAGGGATGAAATGCATCATTTTAAGCCTCTGCTAAATTTCTTTGGTAACTTCAGTAAAACAGAACTACTTTCCTTCTGCAGCCACTACACAGGCTCTCAGATTTGGGGATGTAACGCAAACAATATGAAGAGCTGCTAGAAGAAGCACTCCCATTTGTTCCTTCGGAAATGAAACAAAAAAAGTTTTTAAACCCCAACTTTAACTTCATTGTAGATACTAAATATTTACACTGCTCAATTTTAATTTTGCATCAGTTCAGCACATACTAAAACCAAAAATCCAAATCCATAGTTATGTAAAACGTCCATTTCAACACTGAACTTCATTATAGGGAGCAAGCACACACTGAATGACATTAATTCCTTTATATGGGATCTCAGTTTCAGACCTGATAACAGTTAGAAGCTTTTGCACATCCAATTGGTTTTGCTGAGCACAGTTGGTGATGTCAAGACAGCTGACACCATCAGGCATGACCCAGTATCAAAGTTAAGCAGTCTGAAAAGACTGCTTGTTGGTGCATGAAATAATTCTTCAGCATAACCCAGATCCCATACACTCCAGATCATCACCATCATCACCAGCTTTTTCTTCCCTCATTTACACCAGTAATTTTTAAAAATAACAACAGCAAAAAAATTAAAGATTTAGCTTTTCAAAAAAAAACAGTTACTCTAAGGAAGACTGAAAGATGGATACCACCATCAGGACAATAAAGTTACAAAATATGATACACTGTGAATTTGCCTTCACTTCAATGGTTGTCATAATCTCCAGTGAGATTCAGAACAGAATGTTACCAAGGACTTTTTTTTTGTGAAATATTGTGAAACTGGGAATATCACCAACTGAAACCACTTCAGGAGCTCTACTGATGATGCAGGAAATACCAGTACTGTCACCATGATTTCTGCTCCCTGACACTGGCCGTATGTTAAAGCACATGTCTAAGCTCCCAAATTCCACTTACAATTAGGTGCTCTGAAGGCATTCTAACATATGCACCTAGTCCCTTGTTAAATTGCCACCCTGGAGTTGAGGGGAAGTAGAAATAAACTCCAGTCCCTCATGGCACACACTGCTGTCTTCCACTGCAGCTCAATGTGCCTTCTTACAAAACTCTCAGGTAGGCCCAGATGTAACCTACATTCCAGCTTTTAGATCATATTATTCCATCAGCCCCTGAGATCCTGCTAAATTCTATTTTAACTCCTGATAAGCCTAAAATGTTTTGTATTGTGGAAAACAAGCAAACATTCAAAGATTAGGTAAACTTCTTTGCGAATATTCTTTGAGGCAGCAATCTCTTCCTGAAATATCAGGAACCTAAAATGTTACTTTTACATGCAAACAATTTAAATGGTAATCTTTATATAGAGTCATTGGTCTTTCCAGTTGACAGATAGTACTAAATAGAGGCCATGATACTAAATGCTTCACGACCTTCAAATGCTTCATTAAATGACCAAGAAAAACAAGAAAATGTAAATTTCTGTTACAGCTGCAATTGCTTTCTATCACTTATTATTATAATGCTTTGTAAATGCAGAAAAAGACAGCCTACTTCTGGCTTATTTTTGAACCACTGGGGCAGGGACTGTCTTGTACACATCTGTAATTCAAACAAACAACCCAGCTCCTTGAGTTTCAGCACACAGAAAAGTTCCCAGTTTCACAGTATTTTCAGAAATACATTTTCGGTGTACTTCAGTGCTTTCTCACATCTACAGTAAAAATGCCTTCCCATCATGCACAAGATCATTGCACCTTCATGAGTTTCTTCGATACTCTAGCTTAGGAGTATCCAAAACTAGCAGTGTTTTATCACTTTTGGAGTAAGTCCTGTAAGATCTTATAAATAAGCACTTGAAGAATTCATGTACTTCTCTACCCATTTAAATATATCGCCAAGCTAAAAAGGCTGTCTCTGTAAACACACATTGTGCAATACTGATGTATAAATGTTTAAATAGCTGCTGCAGTTCAAAAATGCTTGCAACAATTTCAATCTACAGCTTCAGAGACAAACAGATAGGAACAGCAACTTCACACATTTTAGAATATTCTGAATAGTAAACAAGATCATTCACATACAGTTTGTGCATGAAACTCGTATTTCAGTCTTCAAGAAATAGGAGAAACATTTTAAGATGTCAGATACTAATTAAAAAGTAAAACGTACTTTCCTCTGTCTTCATTTCCTGGCAGATGTCACAAGATTAAGTGGACCAGGATAGTACTTCAGTTTCAAACAATTAAAACATTTTTCCTTAGTGCTTTTGCTAAACATCTGCTATCTAGCCTAAGGCAAGGGAAAGCATTTAAAGACATGTCACAGCATTAGCAAACTCAATACCAAGGCTAGGGACAAAACTGCCAAATTCAAACATCTCTAGAATTGGATAATGGATATAGTTCAGGGCCCATCTCTTCAATTTTAAAATCTAAAATACAGTTTTCAAATACTCAGCTAGGTAGTATGGTATACTGAAATTTGCCTACATATGATAGTTTAAAAATTAAAGTACAGTATTGACTAGGAGTAGGAGTCTAAATGACTTAATAGAGGAGAGTTCTCAGTACCATTGGCACTGACTAGCCTTAAAGGAAGTTGTTATATGCCATATAAGCTACAGTTGAAATAACTTCAGGAAGAGGTTGCTCTTTATATAGCACATATTGTACAAACCATTTTTCAAAGCTTCTGCTTTGAGCAATACCGAGTATACATATATCCACATATACTTAATCCTTTGCACCTTAGCTTTACCTCTAGGATTGCTACTTAAAACCTTTAAAATCAGTCAGCAGTCTCCAAATCACACTTTCAGAACTCAATAGAGAGAAAAAAAAAGTGGACTACAGTTTGATTTTACCCTATTCTTTCCATTTCTTCAAGAAGGGGAGCATACATATAATAAGCATGTATAAGGCATTACCTTCTCTCATCTCTTCAGACCTTCTTTGGAGGCTTCTGTCTCAGCTGGGGCCAATCAAACTTCAATGAAGCAACATATTTCATACAAGCCAAATGTCTGGCTTTCACCTTCTTTCCTAAGCCTTACATGCTTTGTTTTTCCTCACTGGTGGCTACTGCTCCTTTCGGTCAAAATACATATTTAAACAATTCTTGTCTTTTTGAGTAATATTTACATTCTGTACCTATGTGGAAATCTATACAATCCCACTCCCCTCATGACTGCTTTTCCCAGGGCAGCATCTAAGCCTGAATAAAAAATACAGTTGCCTAATGTTCCAAGACACAGGCAGAGCCAAACAGCCTTCATTTACCTCCATTTCTGAGGGAGAGTGGCAGTGTGCTCGGGACAGAAAAGAATTGCTGATCATAGAATAAAGTTCCCCAAACCAGCAATTTCCTCCCACCTCAGCAGCATGCAAAAGGAGTCAGGCTCAGCTGCAGCTACTTGGCCCCTAACAAGAGATAAAGATGAAACCCCCAGAACTGCTCAAGCTGCTTATGCACTTGCAATCCCTGGTTAATGAACACAAGCAGTAGGGGAACGTTGGAAGCACTAAAATTAGCTAATGTGATTCTGTCTACCTGTTGGGAACTGGCCTAACAAAGAATGTGACGCTTGAGCATAATCACTTTTCACAGAGCTAATGGCCGACTTCCAGACCTCACAACTGTAGCACAGCTGCTTCTGTGTTCATTTGCTCTTCTACAGATGTTTTCACAAAAGCATGCTGAAATTAGACTGAAACAATTGTGACCTTTCTTCCAACTGCTTCTGCAATCATTGCCTGCCAGTTAATCTCCTTTCATTTATAGTCTTCCTACATGTATGTATCAGGCACTATGAACAGTGGTTTCTGCACCAACTGCTGAATATAGAGTTGGTATTTTGGGTTCCTTCGTGTCCTGAGGGTTGTAGCGCTCTAAGTTCATCATGAAGTGATGGAAAAATAGCTTACATGCAAGTAATCATGTGTTTACTCACTGAAAAGAGCTACAGGCATTCTAAATTAAGTTCCTTACATCTCTAATTCAAATCAGTTGACTTCTGAATTGTTTTCAAGCAAAGTAGCCAACTACGTGTTGCTTAGATAGGAGCTTTTTTCCTTCTTTTCCAAAAAGCTAGTATTACATGATTCTGCTGTCTCTGCTTAGTAACATACTGGATGAATCTCAAAAAAAAAAAAAAAAAGAGTAAGAATTTCACTAAAATGTACTCAAGCTTATTCTGATCCCAAGACTTCCAATAGTAAAGGAAAGTTTCAAATTAAAATCAAATTATTATGGTCATTGAAGAATAAAACTATTCCAACTATTTTTGTCCCAACTCATTCCAAGTACAAAAGGTACACTTGTAGGAGGTGTGTGGTTCTCTTGTACTGTGCAGAGGTGTTATGGGATCAATAACACTGCACAATGCAGAAAAGACTGACTGCTAGGAATTTATTTGACATGAACCTGCTATTGCATTTCATGGGCTACACTAAGTCCTGCAACTTTGATTTCTGTATATGCAGTACATTGCAATATCATCACTGCATTTTCTACTCCACCTGGAGCCTGAGCCTGTGTTTAGGCCAGGGTAACAGCTACAGAAATGCTCTTTCCTGAACAGCCTTTACATTTAAACAAATAAACAGCAGGCAGATTTCCCCCAGCACAGCATTTCTCAGTGTGACAAACGACTGTTAGCAGGTGTTCTTCCATTTTGGAGGAACAAGATCAATCACCCATCCAAAAAGTGCTGCTCCTTCAGATGATGGACATTTTGGTTCTGTGGAAGATACCACTGCAAGTTGCAATGCAGCATTTTAACAAAGCACAGAGTATTTAACTGTCAGCGGAGAAATCAACCCAGGCACCTTCCCTCTCCATTTATTAAAGCATGTGCAACTCCCATTTCATGACAGATGGAGCAATAAATATTGAGGCAAAAAATTCATCTGTATCCAAATCATTTTAATAAATAAAATGTAAAAAAATCTCATGGCAGGTATGTGGAGTTTTGACAACTGTTTTTTATTGTTGTTTTTCACCATTCATTTCCTCAACTGAAATCTAAAGAGAGCCTTGGAAATCACAAACTTGCAGTGATAATTTGCATTCCACAATTCTAAGATTTCTTTTCAGGACATTTAATAACATACTGCAGGAAAACAAATACTTTGCATAACAACAAACACCTGAAGACACATAGCTGGCCTGCCTCATTGCTTGAGAAGGGAGAAAAATATCTCTGTTAAAGCCAGGTTGTTTCTTGCCTCAAAAGGCAGTGAGCCCAAGGGTGTTCAGCTTGGGCTCATGGTAAACAAATCCTCAAAGTGATAGATAGTATCTTGGTATCTTGGTATTTTCAGAAACCTATGGTTCTCAGAGACAGGCAGCTGTGATATATATTTGGCTCAGCAAGAAAACTTTATGTGCATGTGTCCATCACAGCATTTCCATATTCATCCTGAAAGAAAGGGCTGGCAGGTCAGATTTTTACACTGACACCTTTGAGCCTGTATCTGTTTTGATTTTCCATCTATTTACAAGCATTTGGTCAAGCACGCCACATTGTAAAGGTGGTGAGGGTTAGCTGCCAATGAGAATAGAAAGACTGCAGCCACAAAAGGCACAAATGCATGCATATACCAGCCTAAGGAAGTAGAAGTTATAAAAGAAAATAAAATGCTGTTCTGAGAGATGCATGCTTGTTGACTGAATTGTGTCTGATTTAATTTTATGTATCAGCAGTGAACACAAAAGAAGTGCATTAAGTTACAAACAGACTCTTCCCTACACTTCCTCTGGGTAGGGAAGAAACTTATATTTTCAGCTGTGGCTTGGACCTATGGAAGAGGTTTTTGGTGGCTGTGGGTGTCACAGAACAGCTACCTTGTGTAGGAAAAATACATCAAGCTGTTCCTTCAGCCATTGATGATCCAGTCATCAGTTATACTATAATCCATAAGCATTAACAGACATCAAAGTCTTCAGTTTTAATGTAGTTCATTTATCTTGCACTCAAGGGCCTAATTTTGTTGCGGGGTAATTAAAGGCCCATTCCAAAGTCTCTCATAAACAATGAGCATTTTTTGGTGACACCAAAAGTCCTTGGATTTGTCTTTCAGTGAAGAAGTTTAAAAAACAGCACTGGTATTATTCCCAGGGACTTCCAGATGAGGAAATCCATGTTGCACAAATTCTTTCTCAATTTCATCTGAGATAATTTCATATGACAATGGTAGACAATGACACATTTTCAAGGAAAGTGAGATTCCTATTACATCTACAGACTTTTAGTGAAGGGTAGTGTAAAATGGGAGGGAAGAGGTGAAAGAATCAGATATTTTTTTTGTAGGGGAATCAGATGAAGAGGAAAACAGTGTCATGCTTCATGAGATGTGACTGCAAAAGACTGCTATCTATCTGTAGACTGAATTGCACAAATACCACAAAGTAAGTAAATACTTTCAGATTTTTCTTTATCTTAAAACTTACTTTGTACAACATTATTATCAGAATAGTTCCCTATAAGGACAGAAAACAACAGCAGCAACAAAGATTAGCACCATCCGCGTAGAAATTTCAAGAGCTTCTTAGGAAACAGTGTTGAAGGGGAGCTGACTACCAAAATGAAATGCTCTCTTTCTGGATAGGCGATATGAACTGCATTAGCTTATTAAATAAATAGCTCTCCCTTCATTAACCAGTGGAGAAATTGCTACTCAGGCAAGCAAAATCACACAGTTCAGGCAAGTAAGGTCAACCTCCATTTGTTCAATTTTTCTCTAGTACAATGTCGTGTTTCTCTCCACAAATATCAGAGCACTTCCTTTCCCAAAATGTCTAAACATTTATCAGTTCAGAATTACAAAACCAGTTATTTATGGAAACATCCTGCACAAAAAGAGCTGTTTCTGACAGACTGGGAATGTGATTCAGTAGCTTGTAATTACCATTTTTTCTAAACCCTCCCCCCACCAGTGAAATGATTCCCTTGAAGGTCCTTGCTAAATAGAAGTCTTCATTAGAAACAAGAAAACACATACATATTAATCCTCAAATCGATTGACTTAAAAAAAGCTATCACTGCACCATTTAATCTTGTAAATAAGAAAGTAAAAACAGGGAATTGTTTTGGTTTGTTATAGACTGCTTGTTTCAGAGATATTCAGAATAATCTTATATAAAAAATTTCTAACCTATTATTTTTTATTTTGTACTGCTCAAAGTAGACCTATTTCTACTTTTTCAATCATCTATGTTTACCCAAGCCCTCACCTCCTCTCTTTTTTTTTTTTTTTTTTTTTTTGGTGTTCTGAGAGGGCTTTATTTTTCACCTCATAATGGAGGAAAGTTGGAGGTAGTTACATCCACAGTTTTGATATTTATATTGGGGTTAACCACTTTGATTCTGCTTTGGGTTAAGCATGTTATACTGAAGCACCTACAATACCAGCAGCAAACTCCCTGTATGTCATCATCTCCTGCTCCCTATTCTAGAGATTCTGGGTCATTCTGACTCTGATTCCTGTCTTCTGGTTTAATATTTCCTTTGTTTTCCCTTTCCTTATGTGCTTGCCTCTATTCACCTTTTCTCCTCATCACAACTCTCCCTGCTGCCTGAAAGTTGTCTAGACATGAACCATGACCATGGTAAACAGGTGTCTGAAACTTAAGATATGGTTATGAAGAAGTAGGCTTAATCTTCATTTCTGCAGCAGTCCTAATTCTCTGATCTCCACACAGCACACATATTAGCCAGCTCCTGCACTTGAGAGCATATTCTTGCTGAAGATTCCCAAGAAGATAAGATATTTTTCACCAGACCCCGTATACCCCGGACCTCATAGGAAAAAGACAGGCCCTATCCTACCTGGCTCAAGAACCAGGACTTGTAAACTGCATGGACCATGTACATGTAAACTATAATCTCACTTTCCTAATTCCTCTTTGTGCTTTGTATTTTCCTTGCAATCTCTTCCAGAATAAACCCTATGATTTTTGAATGAATTAATCTAATAATAATTTAAATGAAAATAAAAATAAAAGCCTTGGGCTTTCTTAGGGGCTTTCCTATTGGTTATCTTGGCTAGATATTAATTTCTGTTTAGCAAATAATATTTTGTAATAAAGTAGAAACCCATGCAATACTGCACTGATACTAAACAGTTCTTTATTGGGAGTTACTCTGAAATACTGATATGCAAACTTCAAATAGGTTTCGCTGAATCACAGTTTGATTTGACTTTTACCCCTCACACCATGGGAAGGGACACCTTTGCTAGACCAGGTTGCTCAAAGCCCCATCCCACTTGGATGGATATGATGTTTACAGATGATTAATCCAAATCATTGAGTCTCTTTTTTTAAGACATTTATATCAGGCTTTTATGCCTTGCAAAATAATTCATATGGCATTATTTTATAGTAAAACTAAAAAAAAGGAAGATAAAGCTACGTGTTCATTACCAAAAGAAACAAACGAAATTCCAAAACTAAAAGCCTAATTAAATGAGAGATAGTAAGTGTAAATGTACGTATGTCCATCTTTCTCACTGCTGAACCAATTCAAAGAGGAATTCAAATACCTTTACTGTAGAGTGCCTTACAGCACAGGGTTTTATTACTACTGGTCAGAGAGTATGTTACTCAGTAAAGTGCTGATTCATATGCGGTTCTACAAAAATACAGGATAAGTACAGGGACCATTCTGCAAACATCAAGGATGGACTAGGACAAATGAGAAATAGGACAGGCAGACAGACTCATGCCAGAGAAGTGTTCAATTACTAACTTTGAAGGGAAGACTTTTTCTACCAGGACATAGAAATTCAGGAAGAGGCACACAAATTATCTCTCACAAAGTCATGAGGTAGCAAAAATGAATGTGTAAGTGCTACAAAAAAGCTCTTCATAAAAAAAAACAAAGCCAAAATCAAAACAAAAGTTAAACCAAACCACCAAACCAACCAATTAACTCACATTTACAGAAATGACAGTAACCCAATAAGAGTCACTGCAAAGGTAGTGGAACTTAAGTTAAAGGATGTGCCCTAAGGCTTTCATGATTAGGTTTTGGTCTCTTGTCAGCACGGACTCTATTTTAACCTTTGCACAACTAAAAGAAAATAAAATTTTTGCAGGGTTAACACTGCATATAAACTAGCCAGTAAATTCTGCCCATTCTATATTATACCTAAAACTAAAGCCACAGTTTATAGAAAAGTCGGAGTTATTAGGGATGAGATATTTGAGTGTTGCCATAGTAGCATATTTCACTTGCTTTTCTGACATAATATACACGTATACCTGTCTAGCTAATAGCAGAGGTGAGCATGTGTCTGTAGTTCCTTAGTGATAATTAGAGTACAAAGGTCACTAATTACAGCTCACTTGGTGGCACATAACAGAAACAGGAACACAGCATAGACCTAATGAATTCTTCCATTCATCTGTGAAATATTCAGTCCACTGTCCAACTGCAGGAATAAGGAAGGAACTAGGGTGTTGTCATGGTTTAAACCCAGCCATAAATTAGCCATGCAGTATCTTTCACTCGCCCCCTTCCTCCCCCTGCTCCCACAGGGATGGGCAGAAGAAGAGAGAGACTGTAGCTCCATGGGTTCAGATAAGAACAATCCAGTAACTAAGGTATAACACAAACCACTACTGCTACCACCAATAATAATAATAAGGGAAATAACAAGGGAAGACAATACAACCACTCACCACTTGCCCACTGATACCCAGCCCCAACCTGAGCAGTGATCTAACCCTTCTGGGTAACTGCCCCCAGTTTATATACTGGTCATGATGTGCTGTGATGTGGAATACCAATTTGGTCAGTTTGGGTCAGGTGTGCAGTCTCTGCTTCCTTCCGGCTTCCCCTCCTTCCTGGCAGAGCATGAGACTGAGAAAGTCCTTGGTCAGAGTAAACATTACTGAGCAGCAAATAAAACCATCAGTGTTATCAGTGCTGCTCCCAGTTTGAAAGTCAAAACCACAGCACTGCACCAGCTACTAAGAAGGAGAAAAATGGCTGCTACTGCTGAACCCAGGACAGCA
>JAOEHX010051512.1:4930-34663 GCA_025448015.1 Bolborhynchus lineola
TAAATGGTCCTTTTTCTCTTTTCTTTTCTTTTTTTTCTTTTTTTTTTTTTGTTTTTTTTTTTTTTTTAATTTTTAACAAGCACACTGGGTGTAACAAGATACTCAGCTACAAACATTAATCATATTAAAACTAATTAAAAACTGAAAAGTTTCTGTGCATTCCAAGCACGGGGGGTAGGAGGGGGTGGGCAGGGCTTTGGTTTGAGCCCTCATTTCCTGAGCACAAGCAAATGCCTGACACATGGACTTTGCTGAATTCCAAAATGTAGCAAAACAGTGCCTGCATATTTGGCAGGAACCACCACCAGTTCAGGTCAGTGTCTGTTTCAGCAAAAGAGAAAGCCCTGCATATTAACAGAGGAAAACGGGAGGAACAACATGTGACATTTTGTAATTGCAGCACTTCTGTTACCCAAGGAGCACCACTCTGCTCCCGCTCTGTAAACACTTCCTCCCATGCAACTGCCTTTGAACACATTTTTAAAGGGGGGAGGCAGAGGGAGGGGTGAGGAGGAGGTCAGGGCTTTCAAGCTGTTAGGATATGAATGAGCTACCTCATACTTTCTTTCTCCCCCCCCCCCCATCTTCTTACTTATTTTTAAATGTCGGCTGCAATAAATGTTTTAAGGAGACACCAGTGAATCTGTGGCCAGAAGGATGTGCAAGCAGTGCTACAGGACACTGAACCCCAAACCAGTGGGAACGCAGAAAGGCAAAAGGGAAAGACTGCAGGAAAGATGACAAGTGATGGGGCTCTGGCCAATGAAAGGGGGACCAGCTGGGAAGGATGTGCAACCCCCTGAAGCCCCAGCACCTCATCTTGCTTCCACCTTGCTGCTCCATCAGCCTCTGCTGTGGTTCTTGGCCACTGGTCCCCAGTATCAGTGTGGGAGAACCCTCATCCACTTAGGAGGACAGCCTGACCCCAGTTAATATAGGACCAAACCCATCTTTTAAGCCTTTCTCTGTAAAAGCAAGAGTAGGTCATTGTGATTTAAAATACTAGTTTGGGCATTGTCTTCTTACTTCTTTCTTGAATTTTGGCTCCTTAAGCTGCCTTTGTTGTTGAGAAACTTGATATTTCTTCAGAGATAGGGCTGGATCACTTGTTATTGTAACACTTATTGGTGATAAAGTTCAGTCTAAAAATTAAGCAGCTGCAATGTTGCAGCACAAATTAGTTTAATGTAAGCAGTCAGGAGCAGCTGTTTGGCTCGGGACTCCGGTTCCGCGGTGGGGGAAGGGCCCTGTGATGCTGACAGTGTTTTTTTCTCTACATAAACATTTTCGGCTGTTGCAGCTTTTGTACCGATCATGTGACAGTGTCCCTAGGCAGATAATTTATTTCTGTAGCTTTCATGAGCAATCATTAACCTTCAGACACTGAGCTTGCTTTCTGCTTTGTGGCATTTGCTATTTTTTTTTTTTTTGTATCCTAACTAGTTTAATTCACAGAGTGTCAGGAGAAAATTACAACCAATTTATAATAGACTGTAATGCATAATACTTATGTTTCTATTAAAACAGACCTTGCTTACAAGACCATTCTTATGGCTTAGCTTCTGTTCATGGATCAGAATAATTATTTTCAGTGATGTAAGTGCAGCTGTCATCATGATACTCCCATAGTGTCTTATTCTGAATGCAGAGCCCTTCAGAGTCCTGATTTGGGACCACCCTTTTGAATTCCCCCTTTGCCAGAGACACTGCAGAGTTTATTGAGACGCAACAGGCTTGGGAGAAAAGGCATAGCATTTATTCTGGCAATTGCTATTCTCCCACCATGACCAGCTGCTGAACAGGTATTGACCGCTGCAGAAAGTGTGTCTAGAGGAGAGACGAGGCATTACTGATAACAATTACAGCTCAAATCTGCACTAACTTAGTCTGGGGTTTCAAAGCCAACTTAGCAGATAGGCCTGGATCATGAGGCAGTTGTGAATGTTAGAAAAAGACTTTATTTTCATTCCTGTCCATTTTGTTACAGCAAGGGAAACAATAAATTAAGTGACTTTGTCAAGGTCACTGAAGAAATAAATGTCAGGATAGGAATTTCCCCTTCCCTGATCCTTTTCCCCAAGTCCTGGGCTTTTGTCTAGGGGAGGTGACAAAAGAGTAAATACAGAGTCTTGGGCGAAAGAACTAAAAAGTAAGCAATAAAAAGAGAGAAGGAGAAATCATAAAAAGAGCTGAAAGCCTGGATGACTGCTGGCTTACTGTGAATATAATTTTCCTTCAGACCTGAATGTGATTTTTGCTTTTGTTCACTGCTTCCCTGCCCTACCTTAATTCCCTTTTCTAACTGGTCATTCACTAGCACGAGGAAGTTCATCTTTTTTGTATCAGAGAGCAAGATATTACATTCGTATATGCTTGTGAATAGGTGTAATCTAGACATATGTATTCCTTACTTTATTTTTCAAACCTTGTGTCACAGTGGAATCAGACATTTATGATAGAAGTGCTACCAACATAATGTTGCAGATTCAATGGACATGCCAGACACAGGGTGGATGGGAATAGAGATGGAGAAATAAAAAGATTTTTTCAATGCCCCAAGGAGGAGAAGGGGTAATATCATAATCTGGTAATGGAAGAGTGGTAACATCCAGATAGCTCAACTATTGCTCTACTTGCTTAGAACTCAGAAGGTACTTTGGCTATCCTGTAGTTGCTCATTAACTTATGAAAAAGGCATGTAACTGAAAGAAGACCAAAACACAATCTGAGATGTGACAACAGTGCTACACACTGTACGATCTTGTAAAGTAGAAAAAAGGGTGGACAGATTTTGCTGTCACTGCCAGGAAAAACATTTCCTTTCTGATTAGTTAAAAATAATAGCCTGAAATTGGTGGTTTAGAGATGCTAGGTTTCTGTGTGGAAAGATGAATGACGGAATAGCTCACTGTTTGAAACCTTCATCTTTCAAAATGTTTAATGAAAATGAAAGCACAACATGGTAAATGTGGACTGAAATCGGGAATGAAAAAGCAGAAGCCTGGGATGCTCACTGAAGGGCAAATGGGACTACAGAGGGATTTAGTGTTGTGTTACATATAGAAGTGGGTAACATTTTTTGGATGCATTAAGAGTGATTTAGGAGCCATCATCCCATTGACTTTTGACTGGAGTCAGGACGTAACTGCCTAAGTCAATTCTGAAAATGGGAATTAGATTTCTAAGTCATTTTAAGGTGCTTTTGAAATTTTTACCCCTAATCCCAGGTGATTAATTTGTAACAAGGTGATTCATTTGTATCTTTCCTGTCTTCAGAAGCCTGAATGACACATTTGAGATGCACTCTAAAAGCATGGGTAATAGTCGTAGTGCTACCTCAGCTACTTTAAAAGACAACTGATTAATTTGAATTCATGCTTTTCTTCACATGTTTAAAGGATTCTGAAAGTAGTAATAGCGCTTTGGAGCTGCTTGGTTTGAATTGTCACTTCCATGCCCTTGCCTTCATTAGGATTTTCCTTCCCCTCTACCTTCCCCGGCAAAAATTGTCCCTGCTCCTCCCCATTGCTAACAGCAATGCAGCCCCTCTGGTCACAGCAAAATCAGGAGGTCTAAGGTAGTATCTGCTTTGCTGCACAGAATGGCTGCGTAGCTTTAGTCAAAACAGTGTCTGGGAACATCCTGTGAACTTGTCTCTACTAGTCTGCACCAGCAAGTACAGGTACTTTTGCTGAAGCCAGCCCACGGTTAACAATGCTGGGAGAAAGGGCTGCTCAGATATAGTTAGTAAACCAAGCCTTTCTTATAACTAATTCAAGCACCTAACCTGCTAGTTTGTCTGAAGATAAAGTAAGACTGATCACTTTGGTATTTCACCAGATTTTGTTAGAATCTTGCTCAGAACTTACTGTAGTGTTTTATGAACTTAATTTTTTTTTGTTATTACTGTCTTGAAGTTGATCTACTGTTGAAAAGCTGAAACTGTAGTAGGACTTGTATAGATTTGGTCAAGACATTATATAAATCTATACATACTGTTGCCTTACATCAGCAACATTATTGCAAAGGTCAGTTTCCATTGCTCCTGTGAGCCTCTGTGTTTTAGGGTGTAACTGATGATACAAAATCCTTTCTGAAGTCAAATGAAGACTGCCAAGCCTATCTACGGGACTTCTCGAAAACATTAGTGCTTACCAAAAATAGCACACATCAGAAACTCATCTAAATATTTGACTTGACTCTACTTTCAGAATTGAAGGATCACAACAACTTTACTCCTGCCCCCTGATACAGCCACAACTGAGCAGGCTTCTTAAATTAATTTAGAAGGCAACAGTTGGTATTAACTTTACTGTTTGGAGCAGGGAAGCCTGTTTTGCTTGAATGTCTTCAAGGAGAGAAATAGAGTAGAGGGACTAACTGCAATAGAGGTTTGATTTATGGACTAATATCTCCAACTTTTGACTGTGGAAATTATTTTGTGGAGTGATTTGTTTCATGCAGTTTCAAAATAGTCTTCCTGAAGGCTACAGAGTCACCTAAGTTTTCTGTGTTGCAGGCTAGAGAGAATCATAGTCCCAGGGAGCCCTCACACACCTTCTGGTATGTCAGAGGTCTTAAGCACTACACATCTTTTGGCGTAAAGGTCTCCAAAAATTCCTGAGGAAGGCCAGGGGCATCTGAGTAATAGGGGAAACATGCTTCTAAGAACATCTTCCAAAGCTTTCTACCCTGATTTGCAGAAGGATAAGAGAAGGGTAAAGCTTCATCTCAGTTTGGGCTGTAGATCTGGGCTTTTCTTTGCTGGGTACCTTGGCTGAAAAAAGTGCTGCAAATCATTTAATCCTTGAGGAATGGAGAGCCTTGCATTGAGAGCAACCTTTGCAGGCACCTCTGCCTCAGATTGTTATTTGGGACATTCAGCACCAAGTTAATGAGTGACAGAGCTTTCCTGCGCAGCAGCCTGGAAATGTAGATGGTATATCCAGAAGAACTAAAGGCTGCTGTAAATTTTATCACTATCAGTTCTTTGAGTTTACTTTTTTAAATATCAGTTTGATACAACATGAATGTGCATGTAACACTTAAATAGATTCTAAAACAGAACCCAGATTGCCCACAGTGCTCTCAGGGGAGAATGATGAAGCAGATTGCCTCGTGCAGTAACACAGAGCTCAGAAATGGTGACAAACACATGGTAAGAACATATATGGAGGATAGTAAACCTGCCCTTTGAGGGACTTGAACTGGTGAATATCTTTCTCTTGCATTTTCAATTAACAACCAGCACCCTCAAAAAGCAAAACCACAAAGAAACCCCTAACCCAAAACCCAGCAGAGGAAATGAAACCACAAGAACTTTTTTCACACTAGCTAATTTCAAGGGCCTGGCATATGCACAACAAGCCTAGGATGTTCATAGGTGCCATTGATGCCATTGGTATCAATGAGTCAATACAGCTGAATGATACTGTTCTCCAGAATGCAGATGCATTGGGCTTTCTTGTGAAGTACAACACACATATTTTATCATAGTTTTAAACTTTTCTTTATTTTCAATTTTATTTTTACCTCCTGTAATCCACTTATTCTTTTCACTGCCATGCAGCTGACTAGATCCAGAGACTTCACATTAGAGTAATCTCTCATCCCAGAATGTGTATGGTGTAGGGAAAGCCAAGCAGATGGAAATTATTTTCACAAGAACAAGGAGCACTTGGATAGAACAAGCTTGCTGTTTGCAAATCAGAAAATATTTCACTTGTCTGAGAAAAGACTTGAGAATTGGTGAAAAGAGGAGCAATATGCATAATACTAGTTAGCAATATTGCTTGCACACCTTTCACTGTTTTCTCTTGCTATAGAGTAGGAACTCTACCTCACACCATTGTTGATAATGTTTAATTGACTTTTCTTCCAGCTGACATCTCCAGGAGACAGTGAAATACCCAAAGTATGGATAAATGGAGAAAAATTCCCAAAATCTCCCAATTAGAGAAAGTTTCAGAGGGAGGTATAAATAGAGCATAATTTAGACTTAAGTGGTATATATCCCCCGTGACCTTCTGCATAGAGGACATACTCACTCTTAGCTATCTTAACCATCTGAGCAAACTTATGTCTGGTACTGGTCCTGTAGTAAACAAGAAGACATTCCTTTCCCTTAAATCTGAACCACTGTGTTATCTGCAGCTCCAGCATGTCAGTTCAGTTTTCTTGGAGGGGTAGAATCTGGTGTCTGTAAGCTGCTTTCCAAGTGCTGTTTAAGTGGATTTGAGAAGCATCCATATACTTGGGGGAAAAAAAAATTGGTTGAAGAAAAAACTTGGTCTTCAGAGTTCCCATTCAGAATTGAAACAGCAGTTCTCTTTGTTTGTATGCTCAATATGCAGTAAAAATAGGACCTCTTATAACCAATCTCTACTCTGCGCCTCTTCACTGAAGCTCAGATTTATCCCAGTATCTGGGCTGAAAGAAATACGTACATGAGATAAAGTGATGGAATTTGGTGTAATATAGAAATGATCCAACCAGGTATAACTAGAAGTAACAGAATGAAAGTGAACAAAGACAAATCCATGCTGATAATGAGGAAAAATTTTTTAACAGTGAGGTCTGTTAATCTGCTGAACACTCTCCCAAGGGAACGAGTTGAACCCTCATTGCTTTAGCTATTTTTAAAATGAACAAAACCAGTCAAGATCCTTGTAGGAAGACATTCTTAATTAACAAGAAGACAGAAAAAAAATGACCTAATAGGTCTTTTTTTTCCCATCTCCACTATTCATGACTATTATTGTAGGCAAAACCAGGTTTGGCAATAAAATTATGGATTTCCAATTTTCGCAGCAATTTTGTAGCACTTTTATTCCATAATAATAGCAGTACCTTCCCACTCTTCATTTCCCTCTATAAACTTTTGTACCTCACTTTTCTTTCAAAGAAAGAGGGTCATTTTGTAGGCCTCTGACTGGGAAGAGCTGTCAGGTAGCACAATTTACTTCAAGTAATACTACTTGTAAGTATAAGGTAAATATTTGGACCTTGTCTGTCCTGATTTTCATCAAAACTCTTCAGTCAGACCTAAGGGCCAGGGCAATAATACTGGATAAAATGTCATTGCCTGTATCTGTGGGTCATCCTGCAAAAATAAGGAGCTGTGACGTAATACAGTGAAGTCTTGTGCTCATGTTGATTTCCACAAACATAAACTATGAAGACATGAGATGCAGTGCATCTTTGTGGTCAGTATTTAGGGCTCTTTGTACAATTTCAATGCTTTTCTTCTTTCCACAGAAGCTAGCCTTTTACATGGAGTGTATTCATACTAGTAGGAGGTCTGGGCAAATGTGACTTCTGCTCCTCTGGCCAGGCATCTTTGATACCTGCCATCTACATCTTCTACTGTCCTGCATCCATTCCTTTCTTTCCAGAAAGCCCCATTGACTTGGATGGTGAACTGGCTCAGGCAACTGATAGCTGATCAAAAATAACAGATAGTGGAAGAAGAGCTGCAATGGCAGATAGCCCTTTATGGACCTGATTCTCAGCAGCTGGTTTTTAAGAAAGTAGCGACATGAGTTTACATGGCTAATATTGATGTAAAACTGAAGTAATGCTGTGACGAGGCAAGTCCTATTTCTTCCAAGTGGTGTGTAAATATTTATCAATCACTATTCCCCATAGCCAGCAAGCTACGCAACCTCATTTCTGCTTTCTTCATCAGAAAACAGATTGGTTGATGTCAAATGCAGGAAGTTCTGATTATTTTGTTACAGTTATACAGCAAGTATGGATGAAGAGTCTTGAAGCCTGTACTACAAAAACAGCCCCAGATAAAATTGTGAGTGGTACAAGAAAGATGACTAGAGTGTAAAATGGAGAGAGACATGATGCTAATGTATATTTATTAGTGATTTATTGAGATGAATGTTCATCCCAAGAGTTAATCCAGAAATATCCAAACCACTGTAATTATCCTTGCACAAAGGCTCTCTATTATTTTCCTGTTAAATAACAAAGCCTTTTCATTACCTAGGACTGACATAACTTCAGCTGTAGTGTTAGGTAGGCAGTGAACAAGCCTCTCCTGTTTGTGGGGGATGGGTTATCATGGGATGAAGCCCTCTCCAAAGCCATATCAGAATAGAAATGGGATGGCCAAACTTTTCTTTGAATAAAAATTACTTTCATTGCTAACATGCCACGTTTCCTGTATCACAAATAGCTGAAATCTTATGGACACTGCAAAAAGCACAAACTCCTATCACACAGAGAAAGAAAAACATAGAAGTACCAGCCACAGGAATGTAATGTGTTAAAATCAGGAATGACTCCAAAATCTGTAGTAGCTCTCTAATCAGTGACACAACAGCAACGATTTTCACTATGCTTTGCTTTCCACATATGCCTTTGCCTTTGAGCTCTTATGCAATTGGTGATGCAGTAAAACCATTATATTCATAATGATTTCAAAGACGTGGATGCTTCCAGGGTTTGACCTATTTTACCACTCAGGCATTATATACTGGGTAAAGTTACTCTTATAAGGCAGAGTCATTAGCACTTAAAATGTACCTGTCTGCTGCTGCCCATTTTCTCTGCAAGATTGCTGATTTTTTAAAATTATAAATCAATTATGCTTTATTCAATCATTTATATGCATCAAAAAACTGTCCATACATATTTTACAGCAGAGCTTAGCCTATAAATGTAATATAATGGGTTACAACAGTTATTATCCCATAACAAATACTTCCTCTGCTAAGGGTTTCTTAACTAAAGTTTAAATATTCCTTTTGGTTATATACTGTTTTTTTACTTTAAAGATATAAAAACGTACCTGTGGTCATTACCTCCAGACCCACAATGCAACTCAGTATTTTTGGAGGCCCAGATTCAGCAAAATAATACCGTGCTTTGCTTTAAGTGGGATGAAGTCTTTTCTAGTTAAGTATGCTTGAGACCTACAGAACTTGAACTTTGATCTGCTACAGTAAGGTGCAAACATCTTCTTGAATATCAGTGTAATGCTTCAGGATCTTTCCATGAGCTAGGCTGGAAATTTTGAGTGCTGTGGTCGTCATTGCAAGGACAAACCATCCTGCTTATTTTTGAAATCTGCTAAAATGCATTAAATCATTTAAAGAATTAATATCTGATCCCCAAACAGAGTACTTCAGTGCTCATTTTCTTTAGATCCCATAGCCATCCTGCCAGGTACTGCCAGCAAACTTCAACTGTGAAGAGAGAATGGATTTCTCCAGACTCTAGCATGGGTTAACATAGTAAGAACAGGACAGGACAAATGTATTCTCCTGCTCACTGCTGAAATATTACCATCAGTAAGACATACAGCATGTATGGAAGATGCTGAGAGTAGGCTCACACCAAAAGTTTGCTTGCAGTGGTGGGGGAAGCTAGCGGATACCCCCTTTCCCTCCTCCATGGAGGTTTTTTTTTCTGTGGGTCAGTCTTTCCCTTACTCCACAAAAATGGATCTATCTCTCTGAAGCAGCTGCAGAAGAAAAGCTTAGGCATATGCTCACAAAATCTTTCCTCTGCACCAGCTGCACCAGTAGTTCTGGGGCACAGATCTTCCCTTTACCTACTGGGGAGAGAGAGGTTCTTCACCATCATGTTACCCCTCTTGTCTCGTCTGAATTTTTTGACACCATTAGGAGGAGATACCAGTGCACTGCTGAAGAAGACCATACACTGATCACTTCAGTATTAGGTGACCCAGGCCAAAGACCAGACCTGCTCCTGGAGGTGAATTCAGGGCAGGACTGAAGATTTCCCTGCTTCCCTGATCTGGTCTTACACCCTGGCTCTGAGCTGAGGTGGATGGTGTTTTGCTGGCTGTCTGTGCTCTTGAGTGCTTTGGGGCCAATGTGTGGTCTCTAATGAGAAGTTAAATGAAACCTTTGCTGTTTCTGTGACCTCCACAAATAGTAGGAAAGTGAAAACAGAGGCAAGAGTCAATCAGTCAGTGATTACATTAAAGAAAATGGTTCTCTGCGGAAAGCATGAAAGAGAAAACAGACTGGGTGCTGGGACTGAAGAAAGGAAAACAAGGCTGGTGGGGTTTGGAGGTCTTTTACTTTATTTTGATCCTTTCATAGTGTATTTTAAATTCATAAATAATGAAATATAAAAGACCCCAACAAAACTCAGCTAAATGATCTTGAGCCCTCAAGCCTCAATAAAAAATAAACACTATAATACTTTCAAAAGGAATTAGTAATGCACAGTTATAGTATTCCATGTTTAAAAATAAAGCTGTTGAATAAATGAACAATACTATGGCTGAAAAGTATTTCAGCTGAAGAGTGAAATCCCTGCAGAGAGTGATCTGTGAGATTCTGCAGGAAATCTGCATTACAATGCACCATTTCCATTTCCAGGGAGGGACTCACAGAAGGACACATGGAGGAGAAAAAAGAAATGAAAAAGCCCCAGTCCTTTATGCCTAGGTTGTAGGGGGCCTTGGCCCACCATTCTTATGCTAAACAGTTACTTTTTCTACAGGTACCCAACTGAAATGAATATTTTTGAAGGAATAGTGAATGTGAAAAAGGCTAACTGAATTGGTTCTTTGGTTAAAGAAAACTGTCTCCATAGCTTGCCTTTAGGCAGCAGACACACATTTACCTCTCTGCCTTGCTGCAAATGAAGTAAGGAGTGTGGCTGAATGAGGTAAGCACTGGACTATTGTGCTGCTCTTTGTCTTTTGCTCCTCCATCCCAACTACTCCACCTCTTGTTACTAGCTAAATGTCTTTGCATTGGAGGAAATGTTCCCAGCTGGATTGTTAGCCCACTAGGCAACCAGCTCAGGTGGGATGTGGGTGGCCAGGGTCCTAAGGCTTCTCCAGTGACAATTTGGAGTAGCTGTTCTTCAGTACAGGGGCTATGATTAGCCTCCCCTCGGCTTGAGACTTCTGGCAGTAGTTTAGCAGCTGGACAGTGACCATCCAGGGACTTGGCTACGCAAGTAGTACGTCCTGGCTGACTGCCCCTATCTGAAGGCTAGTGTGCAACGGGCCAGCCTTACTTGTATGTGGAAAAACTTACACAGGGCTGGTTTCCTTTTGCTGTAGAGAGGGAAAACTTGTGGAATCTTAGTTAAATTTGTGGGATAGGAGAAAGGGAAAGCCAGCAAGTGGAAGAAAAAGGAATAAAATTCCTGGCTTCTAGTCCCCAGGTTATTAAGCCAGCCATAGTAAAATGTGACTAAGTCACTGGCATTAGCATGCTCATGTGGTTACATTACTGGGGAGTACCACTAAACATAAAGTGCTGTCTGCACTATGCACAGCATGCATAGGAAATGTTTTAGCACAGTGAATGAATAAGTCCATAAGCTGCAAAAAGATTTTTGTTGCAGTGTCTACCATAACTAATACACTGGGCTGCCACCCTCTTATAGTAGTTGAAGACAATCTTGAAGGCAGGTAGATGCTATGTTTCTGCTTCCTAGCATATCATTAAACAGAGAGTCTCTTCTGCTATTTAAAGGAATAAAACCACAAAGCAATCAGCATCTGGTTATTTCTGCTAATCAGAAGTTTATGGTGGTCCCAAATAGATAGAAAATTTACTCATAAACTGTACAGGAAAGTACTGAATGTCAGCCATAAACATTCCCTATGTTTTCCTCTTAGAGTGCCATCTTTTATGGCAAATATACACACACATATATATATGCTTATAATTCACTGTGGCTGTGCATAATGCCAAATTAGAGATAGAATAATTTGAAATTTCTGCATTTACACAAACCCAAATAGCTGCCTTCATACATGGATTTATTCACATATACATGTGGAGCCTGTTGCATATTCTTATGTATGTGTATGTCTATGAATCTGTGTGTTTAGGTAAGCATGTGTATGGCAAACATTTCAAATGTGAGTGTATGTGAGGAGGCAGATTTAAAGGAATACCTTACATGGTATAAAATATGCTGCTACATAAATGACAGAAAGAATTCCATCTCTAAATTAAAGTACACTCCAGAAAAAGCAATTATTGCCTCTAAGATGTTTCTGTTAAATTCATAAGACACCATACAATTTTATTCATGTTATCATCTACAGTTGCCTGAAAGTATAAAAAAACCTTAGCCACTAGCCGACAAATGTGCAAAATACTGTCAAAGGAGTGGCAAAGGTCACTTCTATTGCCTGCCTTTCTATGAGTTTCATTTTTGTCTTCTTTCTCATTGCGTTTTATTTGTGTACACTGCTAAACTTTAATGGAAGAAAATATGAGGGGCAAAATAAATATAAAGAAACAGACTGCTGTTCAACAGTGCTGAGCTGGTCTTTCCATGAATGATGTTAGGCTTGTGTTTAGAATAAAAATCCAGAAGGTCCACAAACAGAAGGTTGCAGCAGTGCTTTTCTCCTTTTATCTCTCTTTTACATGTGATGCATTTAAAATTAACATTTATTTCTGTGTAGTTAGATAAATGTGTTATCATTAAGCACAGTGGTACTGATTCTGTGAGCCACAGAAAGGAGAGACCGTGAAACAGGTAGTGCATTTTCTTTGGTACCGTAGATGGCCCATTGCTCTGCACATGGAATTTTTTTTGTGCAAGTTCAGATTCCAAACTTACTTGCTTAACCCCTTTAAAAATAGTAACTGATTACAGTTTAACCCAGCAATAACTTTTCCATATGCACATGCCTACCATAAGGCACTGAAGCCCCAGTTGAGGTACTTAGGAAAAAGGTATCATTTTCTACAGGTGGCAGGAAACATTTGCAGTTCTTGATGAATTCAGTTGTGTCAGCATGTCCTTTGTATTGCTGAGAAGGAGAAGCCCTTAACTCTGGCTAATCAGTTGAAATATTATCTTGATCTTCTCAGTAAAGTGCCTTAAATTCAGATGAGCTTTTCTTGCTCAGTATCAGCCTTAGAAAAGCATATAATAAATGGTTTTGTAAAAGCCGAGACTGAAGATAATCTGATACTTAAGTGCTTTGCTGTATAAGGGTACATCTTAAGTATTTCCTCGAGTCAGTCCCAAATTATCTGTTATACATGTCTTGAAATGAGACTCATAGATACTTTGGCAATGTTGAAAAGCTATGTAGTTTCATAACCATTTTTACAGATACTTCTTTAACTTTTTGTTGCAAGTTTGCTTCTTAATGCATCACTTCTTCAAGGAGTGAAAAAAACTCCATGTGAAGTATGAGCACAGTCCGCAAAGGAATAGTTTATTCTTTGAGATAAGAAAAAACATTATAAGTAAATGTGATGCAAAAGTTGACCTCCATTAAAAAAGTGTTCCTGTTTCTGCACAGAATGGTATTCGGTAGGTGATGGCACAGGTTTTTCAATCCTCACAAGATCCTGCACAATTGCAAACCTATAAAATTGAAAAATAGTGGAGAAACAGTGACATTACAGTTAGTGACTGCACCTCCTGTGCAGATGCAGAGATAACAGCAAGCAAATCTAGTGTGAAAACTAGGCAAGCCTTTCACACCTGCAGACATGACACTGATGGTGGAAGTACTCTCAGAAGTTACTGCAAAAAAGAGGTGAAACAGTAGCTGAAACAAAGGCGCCCATGTTACTGGACAGTGGTTGAGTGCCAGGCACTCTCAGTTGCACTGCCAGGACCGGAGTAAAGCCACAAAACAAGATGTTGTATGTAAATACTTCCGTTGAGAAGCTAGAAATTCCTGAAGACTCCTTATGTTGAACAGTCTGAGGAGGCTTCCAGCACAATTTTTCAGATTAAAAAGTTTAAACTTCCTGAGTTTTTAGATACTGAAAACATCTCAAAAATGCCAGTCCAGTTTTCAGATGGACTGACACTAGGATCGCTAGGGTCATGTTACAGACAAGAACATACTGAAAACTCCTATCCAGCAATGTAAATAGTTTGTCTAGTAGAAACAGTTTATTTCAAGATGTTTTCATATTTATTCTACCTATGCGAAAGGTTAGATCCAGGAAAGGAACATTTTCCCTCCCCTATGAAACTGTTTATGGTTGCAACTGTTTTTCCCATTGGAATGATCCCAACATTCTTTTAAAGTTTTTCAGAGAGAAAACACATCACTGAATGGTTAAGGTCCTGCTTGTAGTGAATCAAATCAGGGACCTTACATGTCCCAAAATATGGATTATTTGGGCAGGAATTTGTATATTCAAATTCTGGACAATCTATTTATGAACCTGCGGAACTGATGTTTTCTGTTGATAGGGGGTTTATGATTAAAAAGACAGGGAGACAATTATACCTCACTGAAAATTACTGTTTGCAAATGAGGTCCCAAAATGGGTTCAATACCTTTAGCAGAGATTACCTTACGGCTTTACTACCCACTTACCTAGACAGTAAATATGTCTGACGCATTTCACCACTAACGTAGAATTAAGGTATCAGAAAAACCATGTTTGCTTTAATCTGGTCCTGGAATGAGATTAGCCCTGATTTTTGGCATGAACTGGGCCCCAAATTCCTTAAATTAGCATTGGGTTCTGACTCAGGCACTTGTACCTTCTCCCTGATCCACAAACACTAGCCTAGGCCAGATAGCTCCCCTTCTTACCAATATATCTATAAGCATGCATTTAAAAATATAATTTCCCTGTTTGCCATCCAGTGAAATAGTTTCATCAGTCTAAATTTCTCAGGCCTTTTTGAAAGGGATTTTCCTTTAACTGTGACTTGTGAAAGCAACTACATGCATCATTTCTGTTTGGTAAACAGTAAAAATAATGTTAAAATTAAAACATTCTTTTTGTCAACATATGTAGCTGGAATGCTGAAGGCTGTTCTGCTAGTAGGGAGAGATCGTGCACACATTTATTTATCTGGTTAAACTTTGCGGCTCATCTTTAAAGCCAGCAACTTCTCAACCCCATGCAGCAGAGCACAAGTAAAGGCAGATGGTCGAATGAAGCAGAAAAACTGGCTATAAAAAGCTCAGCCTTCCAATAACACTGCTGCCTCCCAATTTTTTCATACAAATCTCTCCATTTTGCCTTCCAGAAACTCACAATTAAAATTCTGTTCTGCCTGTCTAATCAAGACAGCAAAACTATCGAATTGCATAATGCTGGGGATAATCAAGGAAAGATGTGACATGAATCCATTTTTCTTTACAGGTAGAAAATGAAATACTATCTCTCCTCCACTGAAAACAGATGGGTGGCTGAGGATATTGTATTTGGCCTATCTTCTCCCTCCTATTCCTCTCTACCTTTGGCACCAGCTGTTCACTGCTTAGTAGATCTGCTGGCATCAGAGCAAAGGGGTTATGACATTTCAGTGGTGAGTGTCTTACTGGTGTGGGAGAGGCATTGCATGAATCTCAGGATGGAAGTGGATTTAATTGGAAATGCTAATCTCCTCACTGTCCACCTGCTGACCAAAGGTAATTCTTCCAGTAGCTGGGAGAACAGAGTAAAAAGTGTGTGTGCTCCCTAGTTGCTGTAGCTAAGCCCTATTTACTAATGAATATTGAAATTCCTTCTGCATCTCCTCTGTTTCATGTTTACATCCTTCAGGGCTGGTCTGGGCAGCATTTGATCCTTCAGTCTTTGGGTTCTTATGCTTAACTAAGGGACCAAATGCAACCCTGGAGCAAGGGCATACTGCTTCTATTCAGCTGTTTTAAGAGGAGCTGTGTGGGCTTACCTCATGATTGAAATGAGCACGTAGCTTCCTATCCACCAATAAATTTATGTGCATCAAGGTGAACAGGCAGACTACTTTTGCGTAAAGTCAAAGAAAGAATCAACCCAACTGGGGTGAACAGGTTTGTAACTCAATCATGCTTAATTTGGGTACAGGAAAAATAAGGCCCTTGGAGTTTTAGTCTTGTTCCTGAGCAACATCAGGAATCTGATTTGTGCTGATCTCATAATCGGGTGCAGACAACAAGGAAAACAAGTCCTTGCAGTGGTTTCTTTACTAAGCCTAACAAACCACATCTGATAAGCTATATAATTTGCTACAGCAATTTGTGCCAAAAATAAAAGTCACAGTCCTACAGTGCAGCACGTTTCTGAGAAAAACAGAACCCCACCCCTTCCCTTTGTAGCATCTTTCTCTTGATTTTGCTTGCGCAGTGAGACTGAGCTGATGCCTTCCATCCTGGCTGACTGACTCTGCACTGATGTGGAGTACATTCCCTGCCTTGCTCCCCAAACTGTGTTTGTGTCCCCTACAGCTTTAGAGGATGATGCAAGGCAATGACACTGGCAGGGTTAGGAAAGTATGACAGCACCATTATGACTTAAACAGTAAAGACTCTTTCTTGGCAGAATGGCCCTGACTGGAGGGAAAGAGGCTGAAGTTCTAAGTCATCAAGTAATAAGCTACATAGCTTTCTCTTAAAAAGCTGGGGTTTTATTATTGTTGTTGATTTGACAGAGTTATTCTAAACTTGTAAGAAATGTGTCTCTTTTTAGTACAGTGACCAGAAAAGGAACTAGTTTGTCATGTGTGTTTTACATATCAGGCCCCCAGTGGAGTAAAAATTCTTATGCTTTTTTGAGTTTGTTTTTTAGATTTTTTTTTAATTTATTTTTTTTGTCCTGCTGCCTGCAGAGGGAACAGGGAAGGAATAAAGCAAACAACACAAAGTTCTGAAGAATGCAGGCTCTCAGCTATGCTGTGAAATGTGAATCACTGCAGCATGTTTTCTAATTTGGATTTTGCCCAGCTTACCTTTAAAAGCTTAATGCTTTTTGCAGTGTTTACAGCAAAAACTGCAGATGTGCTTCTTGGATGTTAAAGGGAAAGCATATGAATGGGAGGTGGGCTGACAGGAAAGGAGAATGAAAGGTCAATGATTTTAATTCTACCTCAATGAATTCCAAAGTTTGAAGGGATGTATTTGCTTGAAAGGTCATGCTATGGAAGGTGAGCACCCTGAAAGCAGTGTGTTCAGGGTTGTACAGTGGAATAAACAGAAAGGTAACCTTCTGGGATGTTTGTGTGTCAAAGGTGACAAAACCCTGCCTTTCTTTCAAAGCCTCTCAGCCCTCTGCAAACTCACTGGGAAGAGGGATGGAGTTTAAAGGCAGCAGACCGGCATTTGCTTTAACTCCTTAGATAAAAGCCTTATCCAGAGGCCAACAAGATTTCACTTTTTAGTGAAAGCAACTAAAGGAGAGAGCAGTGGGCTTCATATTAGTGGAGTACTTGCAACTTTCAGTGCTTGTGCTTGAGCTCACACTATGTTCCCTGGAACACAAAACCCCTATGAAAACAAGTGCTGGTCACAAAGATCTTCAACAGCGGCTTCAATTTATGCAGCATTATGAAAATCCTACTGATTGTAATTTTGAGGCCAAGTATGTTATACATTGGTCCTTTGCTTGCACAGCACCTTGCACAATGATTTCCTAGTTTATGACTAATGCCTACAAGCACCACTACAAGGAAACAGTGAATACTGGTAGTGTTAGCTGTTCTTCAGCTAAAGTTACCTGGGAGGGAAGGAGACCCTTCACAGTATCAAGAAAGCCTTCTTTAATGTCCACCCCTTCCCTCTGCCTCCTGACCAATTCTTGCTTGGTGCGTTAATGCATTTTAATTTTATTGCACTACTAGAAGGAAGGAATGAAAGTTCTTACAGGTGAGGACAACCGAGGTGCATGGCAGAATAGGGGACTTACATAAGGTCATGCAGGAAATCTGACACTACACCAAGAACAGAGCATAAGCTCCTTGAATTTTAGTCAAGCTCTTTCTCCATTTACCTGTCCTTCAGCCAGCTTGCCTAAGCCAAATAAACAACAGCAGCTGCACACATGCACACACATGCATACATTCATGTGCACACATTACAAGACACTATGGCCACAAACTCATATATTTGGAAGCAGAATGCAAAGCATCCTCATACAATTTCAGTTTTAGCAGCTATGTCTGTGTGCATTTTGGTGCTTGGTGCTTATGAAATTGCAGGCCATTGAACAAATTGAAAGTGAAATCTTGGAAAGGATTTTCATCTGGCAACATTTTGGTGTAATATGGTTCATCTCAGCAATAAAACACACCAGGTTTTAAGTCCTTCCCCTGAGTGCCTGTGCACAAGGGCTTTCAAAGGAATTGTCACTAGACTTGTTTAACATGAGAAACAGCTGATTTAGCCCTTGCCACATTGTCAAAAATCTTTACTTGAAGCTGAAAAGTAGCATTGTTAGCCTGAACCATTACAGTCTTGCAGGCACAAGGAATGGCAAACAGGATTGTATAATGGTGTCAGCAGCTTTAGGAGTAGCTGGTGCTACCCAGCCTGTATTTACCACTACAGCGAGTTTGTCTCTGTGATTAGGCTCTACTCTTGTATCCCTGCAAACAGTTGAAATTTTGTGTCTGCCTTAAACGAGAACAGGATCAGGCCTTAAAAAAGGGGCTCTTATTTTTTGCAAAGCTGTACTCAATGAGCATGTTTTGGAAATACATCAGCGTGACCTTTCAGCAATGTGCCAAAAAATGAGAAAAAAGGGAAAAACTTTGGGAACTGCCAACCAGGAAGCATTGTTCTGTTTGTTTAAAAAAGAAAACCAGAAACCAGTCCAAGAATTTTTGTGTAAGTTAGAGGCTAAGTCACTCTTCTTTATAATCACTCTTCTTTTTCTGGATACTGTATTTTCAGTGAGGGTAGATAAAATCTGGCAACATGCTCATTGGCTCTGCGCTTGGATTCAGTCCCCTTGATGCTCATCTGCCTCCGTAAACTTTCATCTCCTAAATCCAAAGCAAGTTCACCCAGGAAAAGAAAAAGAAAGAGGGAAGGGGGATGGGGAGAAGGCTGGCAAACTGCACAATAAAAATCCAAATTGCAGCTTCTGCCATTTCTCAATGAAGAAAACATTAACAATGGCCAAGAAGTGCAATAAAATGCCATAAATCACCCAGCTTTTATTTCCTGTATGGGAACCCTCCATACAGATGAAGTTCTGGCAATTTCTAGATACTTGCAGGTTTTGCAAGCGTGATTATTTCATCAGGTTGTGTTGAGCTGAGTGCTCTCATAACACTTGCAGAAAGTAAATTGAATAGAGACCGAAAGGTGAAAAGCTGTATATACTACTCTTTCACCCGCTCCCTGCTCCCTTCCCCCCACATAGGCTGTTTTGCAGTGTCAGCCCTCCATGCATCATCAGCTTCCTACAGTCTATGAAAACCCCTCTCCCCAAAAGTCAGTAGCCTTGCACAAAGCCATAGAATTTGGCTATCCCAAATGCACTCCTAGTGAATTTCTTATTCTCCTGCTCCCCCCTGTTTACATTCCAGCTTGTTTCTCATTTACCATGGGAAAGAAAGAGATACTAGCAGGTAACAAGGGTCCCTTTAAATGTTTCCTGATTCCTTCTTGCTAGTGTGGCCCCAAAACATACTCTGTTTTACATGGGTTCTCAACAAAATGTGCTTTTAAGTACCTGCATAACTGTTTTATTAAAGTTTTATGTTAAAGTCTGCATAACTGTTTTATTGAAGTTTTATGTTAAAGTGGGGAAAAAAAGTTCAAAGTAAACTATAAATTCTGTTATTGCTAATTGCTAATGTAAAGTGGAGTAACTGCCATTTTGTTGAATACGAGTGAGTCTGACAAACCCAGCCTTCCAATTTTACTTACAGCTTGGTAATTTTTCTCATGTGATTGTTCAAAGGGATACTGTCCCCCAACTGAATTAAAGCTTATTCTATTTCATAGGGAATTATAGATACCTTACTTTATTTTAAATGTACCTGACCTCACAGAGTAATAAAACTCCCAACAGCCAGTGTTTATGTAGGGCATATTAAACTCTTCCCAACATTTTATGCCCCCTCAAGCTTTACAGCTGTAATTGGCTTGCAAGTGCCGAGCCAAATTCTGCCTCAGTGACACATATGCAGTCAGCCTTCCCCTAACCTTCATGAGAGCTCCGTGCCTATGTCTAAGGGTAAAATTTGACCCATTTTTTCCCTAGGATGGTAAGGGGCTCAGATGCGTCTTCTTTCTCCTATTTTGCTTTGTTGATGGATGAGTGCAGTGCAGCAGCACAATCACAGTATAGGTCCTAAACGTAAATGCAATGTTAATTTCAAGCTCTATTAGCAACACTATGAGAAAAAAAAACAAAAAAAACCAAAACGTCTGACAGGACAAAATCTGCAGGGGAAAGGAAAACATTATTCTGAAGCTTCAGGGATATTATTATTACAAACAATGGAGAATTGATAAATTATATTTACTACTACTAAAGGTAGTTGACAGTGTTCTTTTGAGTGAGGACACCCAGGCCCCGAACACCGTGTGACTGCAGCCTGTGCACCCGGTGCTCACTAACTTGCCATTGGGTCACGTTAGGAACAATCTGCACAGCATTCATGGAAGAGCTGCTGTCAAGCATGCTGTGCTGAGCACACATACACATTAATAACTGAAACACAGCCATTCCTTTTTTTTTTTTTCCTTCCCCTAAGCTTGTTTTAGTTAATTTCTGAGTTGGTGCAGTAGGCTGGTGTGCATTCTCAGGGCTGGGGTGTTTTTTCATTTGAGAGTGAGTGGAAAGATAAAAACAAACAGTTTTGGCTATGAAAGGGTGACCTTCCTTGTAAAGAATCTAAGCCTTTTAACTTCAGAGGGGAACGAGGCAGGAATGCTGTTTGTATCAGAAAACTAACACGGAGAATGGAGGGGGGAGGGAAGAAGCATCTTCTTCTGATCACTCTTGTGCTTTCAAAGATCGCCATTTCCCAGAACTACCTCTGTAGAGGGATAATATAATTATTAGCAGCTGTTAAAACAAACAAAAAAACAAAAACAAAAAGCGCACACCAGGACTGGCATGTCTGCACATGCCTGAATGCTCAAACGGCTATACTGAAAACTTAAAAAGAGGCCCCGTTTCCCTGCACCACCACTCAGAGTCAGGCCTGGTAGAGCTGGAGCATGGTACAGTAGGACAAAAATAGCAGCCAGAGGCATTTATTTTCATCCATTCATGTTATGAATGCTGAACACTCCTCCATTTGATGAGTGGACCATTGGTTCTTTTGCTTCTCAAACACACTTTCCCATAAACAAAGGGCAAAAAAAGATGACTTATTTCAGATTTAGAGAAACATGGGGGAACAAGTGAGACAACAGAGGGAACAAATGCAAAAACTTTCATATTGTGGGGATAGGGGGAGAAAGAGGTTAAAAGATTGCCTGCTCCAGTGGCTTTAAATATCTGATAAGTGGTACAATTTCTAATACTTATCTTTTCTTGTCATATGTTTCATTCCTGGGATCGCAGGAGGGGATGAGGTTCTGTCTTTCCCTTACTTTTTAATGGGACCCATCAGAGCCTTATATTCTGGCTAAAAGTTTATAAACATGATCCTGGGAATCTATGAAATTCTAAAGCAAATAAAAAGAATCCCAGGTGAACTGTTTGCTAAAATCACACGATTAAGCAGCTCTCATGATTCCTTGGGCCAGTTTCACTGGATTCTCATGGCTGGCAGCATAATTTCTACCTGCTTCCTGGGACTACTTTTTCCGATTAGCCAGCTCTAGGCAGCTCTTTGGTCTGCAAATTCCTGTTCGGAAACTGCAGTTCATTTATTAACAAGGCAGAAGGGCACAGGTAGAGTGTCAGACCCATGAATATGAATGCCCTGCTTGACTGATCGGAGTGGCAAGCACCAAAGCAGAGACTTGCAGCAATTTAAAACGTGACTGCCTCCAGCAGTGCTCACCCTCTACCCCTGCTCAGACGTTTCCATGCCTGGAACTGCAATCCGGTATATTAGTGCAGAGCTAGCTTTATCAGCCCTTTACGCTGCGGCCGGTGAATTGCAGTGGCTGAGGCATGGGTGTATGTTTGCTTTTTGTTGCCGGTGTAACTGGGGGAGGCAACATTTGCCACCGAGTCAGAGTGGGCAGGAAGCTTTTAAAACACTGTAGCAAAATGCACCCGCTCTCATCCTTCAGAGCCGGCTCAGTCTCAGTCTGCAGCTAAAATGAAATGCAAAATGGCACATATCACATGCATGTCCCCTTTGTCTGGAAGGGAGAGACTTCACTCTTTAAAGGGGCAGTGCACAAAAGAAGCAAGGTTTCTGAGGCTGCTAAGCTTGCTGATATCTTTCCAGGCTGGATAGTAATTGGCAAACGTCAAAGTATTAAACAATATTTAGTGGCAATTAAAAATGTGACTAAACCCTGAAGGTTGGCATTAAATCCAGGCAAATCCCTTTAATATACTGCTCCAAACCCACTCTAACTAGTTCAGAAACTTTGTGGCTTGTACCCCTCTCCACTGATAATGATGGTCAGTCTTGTTATCATGGACCTCTTCCTTTGTCCTTTCCCTGCCTGCCAGGCAAAGAAGCTCTGCTGCGTACATTTTCTTCTTGACCCTCGTTGTCCTTTTCTCAAGTGCCTCTTATGTTGGTTAGATAAAAGGTAGCAGTGTTCTAAAACGCTGCCTCTGTAGTTTCGCTATGTAAAATGACATTCATTCTGAAGAGTGGTAGGAAAATAATGATCTCATTAGAAGAGAGTTTAGCTGTGTAGTGGTTCTTCTCTGTAGTGGAGATTAAATAGCAGCTAACTACAAACAATAGTCATTTAAACAAAGAGCTGACATCAAAGTTATTATCTCTCTTCTGCCCTTCAAGAACATCATCAGAAATTGATCCTCGCACCACTGTACATTTTCATCAAAGGTCCTGAATTTTGAGCTTGAAACACTATTTTTTTTTTTTTTTTTTATGTGTGTTGATATGTGTGTTCCTAAACTGGTTCCTGGGGTTGGTGTTTTTACTAATTATTGGTGACATTTCACTTTTCTTTATAATGAACTTCCTCAATTGTTTTTTTTCCTTCCTCAGAAAGAAAGAAAACAAATCCTGACTCAAAACGAGAGGTGAAGTGGCAGAAATAATTAAAGGAAATAATAGTGTAAACAGCTCTCTCTCTTCTATGTCTGAGGAATGCTAGGAGTGCATGGCCACTGCACATTTGGGAAATGGAAGAAAAACTCTGTTCGAACAGTTGCAGATATTGCCTAGGCTGCACTCAGAATAAGAGAAGAAGGATGGAAAAGGTGAGCTGGGGATCTCTAGTTTCCCAGCCCATCGAGGAGAATGCTAAAGCAAGGCAGTGGGACAAGCAGCAAGGAAGCCTTTAAAATCACAGCCTCCTCTGACCTGACAAATACCACCTCTTCAGGTGGTGGTACATAATTTGTTTCCTTTCTGAATCAAGAACCTACTTTCCTTGGCAGATGTCTGCTTACAGCAGATCTTCCTCTTCCCACCCTTGTCCAACTGATGAGCTGTGGATGGGGAGAGGCATGGAAAGCGCATCATATAGGAAGGTGTTACTTAAAACTGAAGGCCTCTTGTTGCTGTTTATGCCACTGAAATTGCTGTCATGCAACACCACAGAAGGACCTGCGTTTCAGGGTTGGCAACATGCAGTGGAGTGGGGTATGATGATGATTGTGATGCAGATGCATGTATGTATTCATGAAGAGAATCCAAAGTTGTGTGATTTGTGATTGACTCAAGGTCAGGCATATATTCTGTGTCATTCAGGAAAGAAGTTTGTGAGCTCTTTATGCTCACTGCAGTTCATGTCAATGTTTCATTATTCTAAACATTTTTGTTCAGTGTGAAGACCCAAATCAGTGATGACCCAAAATACAGGGCTATCACAGTTTTTTAAAGGCAAATATATCTATGCAGTCAGCTACATTCATTATGACCTCCAAATGCCAATTATATCCCTAGGAAATTTGAAAGAAAACTGTCAGACTTTTTGTTAGAGATTTCCTGTAAAAAGTGAAAACTGAAGCTTGGTTAAAGCCTCAGTCTAGTTTGGTTGGTCTGATCTGAATTGATTTCTTGCTGGAACAACTCTCTTTGTTGACTTTGTGATGGAAAAAATTGTAAAAACTTGCTTTTTTCCTAAAGAATATGTTTATATTGAAACGGATGTGTTTGTCTTTTAAATGAAAAATTTTGACCAACTCAGCTATGGACATAAAAGCATCCAAATATTACTGGGACTAAATTCCTGACCTCTGATCTGAAGAAGTTACTGAATGTGTAATGTTGAAGAATGTCAAAGAAGGAACAAAGTGTAATAGAAGATAATAATAGCGACTTCTACTACCCACGTACAGTCAAGAAGGAAGTTATCTAAGGACATTGTAATACTCACAGAAGCAGCTGAAGGGAAAGCAGGATGAAAGATAAAACAAATGATGATTAAATGTCGAAGTTCAAAATGCTGTTTGAGGTAAGCAAGATCCTCTGGAAAATGGAGAGAGAGCAGGAATGAAGCCAACAGAAAAGAGTGCAAGCTATGATAAGGAAAAAGACTATGGAAATTCTGAAGAATGGCAATTACTCAATAAATAATTTACTAAAGCACTTGAGATATTGGAAGCCAGTCTATTCAATGGATTTCAAGGATGCAAAGAAAGAATTCAAGGCAAACAGGTCTCTTCCAGAGAGTTTTGGCAACTTTTTTGATTGCCAGCAAGGTACGTGGTACAGAGGAATTCAGTGAATTTGAGGAAGAGTTAAATTAGTTTCACATTGATCCTGCTCAACAGTGCAAAAAAAAGCACTGCCTTGCACAGCAATATCTGTGAGATATCTGAGGCTGTGGCTGGAAGCCCTTCTACCAAAGCTAGTGACAACTAGCAAGACAGGGACTCTTGCAAACAGGCTGATTCCATGGAGCTGCCTTTGTTATTTCTGAAGGTATTTTTCATGCTGTTAAGAGCCTCTGGGAGTTCAGCTCTGCTTCTTGCCCTGCCTTTCTGGGGAGCAAAGCAGACAGGACAGCACTGGTTAACAAAAGGTACGTAACAGCAGGAGGTCTTCCACCCTGGTTTATTCACTGTGGCCCCAGGTTTTATTTAGCAAAACTCCTCCACTCGCAATGCAAGTTTAATGCTGCCTCTGATACAGTGTATGGCTACTGTACCTTGACTTTCAATTACAGTAAATCCCATTATAATCACTTTCTTTATAACAAATCCTCTTTAACACCTGAAAAGCTCAGTTCCCATGGGTGTTGTGCTGTGCTCTTGAAATCAAAAACAGAGGAATTCTAATGGAAATACATTAACTAGGAGAATACATTGAAAATGTGCCTGGCATGAAAGGCCTTCAACACACAGCTTACATTCAAATAGCAGCGGAGGAAAAAAATTCTCCTAGCCAAGCACTTGTACACCAGCTGCCTTAAGATAGAGTGTCTGAATCACTGTGTTATCACAGTAAAACATCTTGTATGGAAAATAATCACTACCCAAAGACAGGTCAAGTACAGGTTATCTAAGTACTATTATTATAGAACTGAATGTTTCCCATCAAAACAGGAGCAAGAATTTGGGGAGATTTACGGTGATGGCCAAAAGGCTCAGCAGTACAGTTGATAAACCATGAAGCTTCTTTGCAACTCTTTTTTGTTGTTGTTTTTGCTTTATTTTTTTGCTGGCAGGATAGCACTAAAAATAATATGCCACATTTTGCTACAATTCTTTTCACGGTTTTACCCTTCCTGGAAAAATAAGAGATTTTGTGCGTGATTCACATGATGCTTTGTTTTTCTTAAATAAAAAGTTATCCTGCTGTTGTCTATTAAAATGAGTAATAATGACTCTTTCACATTTCATTGGAGAAGAGAGGGAATATTTGTAATGCGAATGCAAGTCTGACACCTCTATCCAAACAACTGGGACTTTCTCAGTGCATATTACATATATTTTAAATAAGAAATACTTACACAGTAGTCCTAGGAGATAGCAAGTAAAATGAATGACATAAATCATGCCTTTAGCATACTGTATTCATTTTGGTTCTGTTTCCCATGATAGTGGAGTCTGTTGAGGGAACCTGAAACCTATTAGGTTATGAGTTACTTGTGGGGTCCTCTTGCACATGATGCAAACACTGAAGAGGAGATAACACCTTTGCATAGAACACTTAGCTGAATCCTCAAACCTGTTGTTATCCTGAGTATTGGTTCATCTCTGTGCTTTCAGTACAACACCTAAGTGAAAAACACGTTTCAGAGACACTGTAGTAAGTTTCTCTTGCATAAATTATTCTTGTGAAATAATTAAACACATCCACTGTAACTTACACACCCCCCCTGGTACATACATATAAAGACACCTTGCATTTTGAGAAGTATCTCTCTTCTGATTTCTAGTGGCGGTGCTAGTTAAATGATTTGCTGGTTTGGGGGGACTTCTTACATGGTCCTTTCATGGTTTTCCAGCTTAGGCAACTGTCTTCTGGCCTAGAGCTCTGGGCAAGAGTAATTCATCTATGAAATTTCTGGAGCTGTTTCATCTTGCATGGACAAGGACTTTTACATTTTCTTCAGGTTTTGAATCTTTTGAGATGCTGTGCTGCAATGTGTACTTGTGCACACTTGTACAGACCATGGGTTGTAAAAAGGGTGGAAAAAACGATCATTGAATCCTCAGGGCATGGTTATACCTACTTTCTTTAAGAAGCTCTCCATCACCTGGGTAGCTTTCCTTGTTAGTTTTCATTCTCATTGCTTGTGTTCTTGTTCCTGGCATCTTCTCAGCTGAAATGGGGTCCTGCAGAAACTCTACATGCTTTCAGCTAAGCCATGTCCCTGATTTGTCTGTTCATGGGGCCACAAAGATATGCTGGCAAAAAGAGGTTGTGGGAATGCAGGGAAAGGACTTGGGGAGAGGATGGTAGGGCCTGTTTCAGTTGCGGTGTCTCTCTCAATCAGCTTGTGAACCTGCACTTTTAAGGGACTGAAGTCTGCCATTAAGTATGTACACACTTTTCTGCTTGATTTTCAAAGTGGAGAGACAGAAGTATATGCTGGCAGGTTCTGCTGTATATTGTTAGGGCAAAACATGATGGCTTTGTTGAATGGCGAATGTGCACTGCAATATAAAGCAATACTCTTTTCCAAAGGAAAAAATACCTCTTGTTTTTTCTGTATAGAGATCTTTTTATAGATCATTGTATGTATAATTTTGGAGAAGTGGCATACTTCTTATTGCAAAGTGGAGCTAAAAAATTATCTGAATTTTGTGGAAAGGTTATGTAACTGTACTCTTTCTTTAAATAGTACTTTTCATTCAGACTGCTTACTTCCTCATCAGTAGGGAGAAAAAAAGAAAAAAAAGAAAAAACCTATTTCCCTAGCACAAAAGGTAATTTCCAAAGGACTGTAATTAGTTCATGAAAACTCTGCTTTTTGTCATATCTCCTCAGTTGAAATGGAAAAAAGAATGGACTTTTTTCATTGCTAAAACAAAGCCACAGCATATGAAGTAAGGGAGCCTAAAGGAATTATATGACACATTGTGCCTTAGGTCTACAGAAAATGATAGTGCTGCAATAGTGTGAATTCATGACTTATCATTTTGATTGCCAACTTTTGGAAAACCTAGAAATGGCAACTGTTATCTATTTCTTTGCTCATCTTTCCTGAGACAGAATTTGTAGGCTTATAAGAAAGAGGTATAGCTCACGAGCTAATGGGGAGATAAGAAGTTACAAAAGCCCTAATCCTGGAAGGTGACTCTGGCAAAGGCATGTATACATTTGCTATCTCAGGATCAGCTGAGTTCATGATTGTTTTTTGGTCCTAAACAGGAAGAAGGGGTAGTAATATAATAAGAAGCACTGGAAGAGATATAGGTAAAAGGAAAGGAAAGAGATGAGTAAGGAGGAAAAATGAGAAATTAAAGGCAGTGGGTAATAAAGAATGGTGCCTGCTGAAAAAAAATGGTCTGGCAGAAAACATATTTACAAAAATAATTGTGATAATTTAATTTTGAGTGACTTTTTGAATACGGTATGAAAAGATCATAATTTGTAGCAATAGCCTCAAGTCTTTTATCCAGTTTGGAAAATACTCAGTGAAGGCATGGACTACTTTGTACCTAAACTTAATTCAAAACCTCTTGTAATTATTTTAAACAAAGAAAAGAAATAAAAGAAAGAAATTATGGGAATAAGAGAGTAACTAAAATATCATTCTGTTGTGCTCATTTTTCTTGCATGTTCTTATGATGAAATGCTGCCAATAAGCAATTTATTTGTAATAATGAACACAGGACACAACCATTTCTACTGCATCCCTTAGATTATCATCGTAGATGAAGAAGGGAGAAATATTCTCTGAATAAAGGTTCCTCTTTACATAAAGATATAACTCATCTTAAAATCCTGAAAAATGATAATGTAAATGGGTTTTGGGCCTATAAATAGAAATTAATTTTAAAAGGCTTACTTACATAGACCCAAGCCACAAAACAGAAGTTTATTTGAAATAGGGTTTTAAATAGAAGCTTATTTGGGTAGGCACAAGCCACAAATTTCAAATCCAGATTTAGAAACCCAAAGATTTTAGGAGTGTTTGGAGTTATGGTTTTTGTTTCATCCCATACTAGAGGCTACTTGTCATTCAGATTAGGGTTCACATTTCATGCGCATCAAAAATCTGGAGTTTGATTATGTGCTCTTGTTAAAGGCTATAACTAGTGAATAAGCAAAAACCCCTTTATTTTTTGCCAGTTGTATTTTAATCAAATGCCACAATTTTCTTTAGTAGTTCTGTTGTTCTATACTTAACAAGTATTAATCTGAGGTTTTCCGATAAGTGTAAAGACATTGACCATTAAGGTAATGAAAGTAGTGAAAGCAGGAAAACTATAAACACCTTAAAAGGTATTACTAAACATACATCTAAAGAGATTGAGAATATTGTATAGCTTATTACTTGAGAAGCAATGTGGGATACTGTAACTAAAATCTGTTCCATAATTTGTACGCACAAGAGGGTAGACTTGCAGTTGCTAATGGTGTAACTCAGCAAAAATTTAATGGAACTCTGCCAGTTTATAACACGAGGCTCTGAGTCTCAGAAGGGTTGACTTTGGCCTCTGAAAGAAACCATGGATGCAGTGACAGTCTGTCCCACTGCATTTGACACTAAGGAGCATGGTGCCAAAACGCTGCTGCTGCCCTTGATGGGAGCTGGCTCTGAGAGCAAGCAATGGCCATGCTTTGCCTGAGCAGTGGTCTTGGTGAGGCTAGTGAAACAGAGCTACACTTTGATATTCTCTGAAGTAGGAAAGAAAGGTAAGAGGCATGCTGCTAGATAAGTTCACCACCAAAGTTTCAGCAGCCCCAGCACTGATCTGCTCAGTGTCTCTGAGGGGAAAACAGGCATGGAAAAAAAGGGAAGAATTCATGTAAGCAGGACAAGGTAAATAAAGCAGTTAATGATGAAACTGTGTGACTGCAGTTTTTTGGAAGAGCTCCTAGCTGAATCTCATGAATCATTGTGCTTTGGGGAAGCAGAACTTGTCATGTGAAAAGCAGATTGGTATTCTTAGGGAACTGCACTACTGGTTGCTACTGTGGCAGGTAATAAATGACTATTAAAAAATTACACAAGCTTGCTTAATGTATCTACTCCTTGGGCTCAGTTCTGTTTGTCCACAGCAAAATGTGCTCAGGTTCACTGGGTGAAGGCCTGACCCTGGTGAAACCCTTGAGTATTTTGTTACAGCCTGAAGTAAGCAGGGATTTTAGCTTTAGGTCACATCTGCTCTGAAAAAATGTAAAAACACCCAGCCAATGTTCTCTAAGACTGGAAGTGTATAAAATACCCTTTCTAAGAATGTGTTATTCTGATCTTTGAATACTTTGCTTACACCTTTATAGCTGACATGACTACACATAAGAGCTGGAAATTTTTTTGGGGGGGGGGGCTTA